>JAQFZQ010002217.1:0-14996 GCA_034696005.1 Glomeris marginata
ATAAGGGACACAAATAGCTACTTACAAACCAATTATCAGGGTACCTTACAAAACCCTGTCAGTTCACCTTTAATATTTGTCGAATGCCTTATTTTAATTTTACTATTTGAAATATTATACCATTTTTAGAACCGAAGTTTATCATCATGAACGCAATATATTTTCGTGGATTTTGGCTTTACAAGTTCAACACTTCATTAACTACAAATGGTACATTCACAGTGAATTGTAATCAACAGGTTACAACACAATTTATGAAACAACATGCATCCTACAAATATGCAAGACTTGAAAATTTACAAAGTTCTGCTATTCAACTTGATTATGATGGAAGTGATGTATCAATGTAAGTATATTAATAAACTTATTAATATTATTAAAACCCATATATTACAAGTCGTAAGATTACTTTACTTGCTAGTATATTCCCTAAATTAATTTGTAATTTAATTACTAATTTCTTAAAAAAGGACTATTATCCTTCCTGATGATACTTGCAACGGAATTACAAATCTGCTGAATAAAATCACTGTCAACGATCTTGTGTCACTTACAAAGAATTCTACATATAATACTACTGAGGTATATTCTAGTGACTCATTTGAATGCCATATATTAGTAGTTATTAGAATTTCATCATAACTTTATGCCAATATAGTTTGAGCTGATGATTCCTAAATTTGAATTGGAAACGAAATATGAAGAAGAATTAGCAGTCTGTCTTAGAAACTTAGGCATCATTGATGTTTTCGATGTGTGAGTATTACATTCAACATTTTGCACTATAACATGTAGTATAGTCTATAATAATATTGAATGAATAATAAATGAATATTACAAATGGGGATTAAATGGGCGAAGCTCAGCAATGATGCTCATCACTATTTATCTGTTTTTCCTGCAGGACAAAGTCAGATCTTTCGGGGATCACAACAGCTCCATTAGCTGTTGATCAAATAACCCAAAAGGCAGTCATATCTGTTGATGAAGAAGGTACCGAGGCTGCTGTGGTGACATCAACTTGCGGCCCCTGCCCAATATCCTTAAACACATTCCAAGTAACCAGTCCCTTCTATTTCTTTATATCTGACCGGAGAAGCAATGCAGTTTTATTCTGTGGCACTTACATGAAACCAAGTTCATAATTAAGCCAGTATGCACTATAAATACTTTACTACAATAAGCAGTGACAGTTGTACTGTGACGAATAAAGAATTATAAAATATTGGGACCATTATTATTGTGAAAGTTGCATAACTGCAGGATGTAATTCGAGAAATCTATGTAGGTATATATTGCACAACAAAAATGTTTTTTTTTTTTTTTAATTGGTACAAAGTAAAATATATTTTGTGAGCCTTGGAAAAACCATCCTTTTTAGTTCATCGTATGGTACTGTTAAATAAGCTACAAAACGATGGGGAAATTTTGTTGATTCATGAATCATTGCTGAATTGTCAACATGTGTTGCATTATAGGATAATCGTTAAATTTGTAACAGAAGGTCAAAGAGTGTCAACAGCTACAGACCATCATATAGTCCAGACAATCATTGAGCAAACGAGCAGAAGAATAACAATCTTCTAAAATGGTTCAATATACAACATCCATCTTCATGATTATGTTATTATGTGGCTTAAAATTTGATACAATTCAATGTGATGCCACCCAAGCTGATAAAGACTCTAGTTCAAATGCAATCGCACAGTTGACGTTGGACATGGAAAAATGTTTCCGATCAAGAGAAGATAATCAATTCTTCTCAGCATTTAGTTTGTCAACAGCATTAGCAATGTTATATGAAGGTGCAAGAGGCAACACAGAAAGTCAGATCTCAACAGCATTGCATTTTAACAGTTTCTCAGTTAAAGATGTGTACAAGGTAAGAATAAGATCAACATGATTATGATATTTTTGTATTAAATTTAAGCTATTGTTTACAGTTCTATGCTGAAATCTATAGCGGACAATCTCTTAACTATACATTGGATTTAGCAAACCGCTTATTTGCTCAAGACGGATTTTGTAAGTAAAATCAAGAGTAAAATTAATTAGTACAAAGAAATCCCAAGGGCTATCCGGAAAGTAATAGCCGTTCTTTATTTTCAAATACGAAGCTGTTGTAATATCAAATGTAGATCAACAAAACGTTTAACATGCATCTTAACCAATTCATTTACTAATTTATTATATTTTACAGCAATATTACCAACGTATCTATCTGTTTTAAACGACTATTTCTTGGCACCTTTACAATTGGTTGACTACAAAAATCAGCCTGTACAAGCAGCCAAAATAATAAACAATTTCATTAACAATGCAACCCAAGGATTGATACCAAATATTCTTCCAGAAAATGTCTTTGTTGACACTAGTAAGTTGCCAAGCATAATTTCAAAATAAACAAAGTGCTATTGTACATAACAATGTTATTAAATTCACAGCTACTGTTCTAACCATTTTGAACGCCATCTATTTCCGAGGATTTTGGGTTTACAAGTTTAACAGTTCCATAACACAAAGTGAAGAATTTACAACCTCTAATGGCCAAAAGGTTTCTACGCAGATTATGCAGCAACGTGGTACATTTAAATATGCAGAAAATGTTGCATTAGATTGCAAAATACTACAACTGGAATACCTAGGAGGAGACATTTCAATGTAAGAAATATTATTATAATACAGTAATTTTTGTCCAATAATATTAACATCATTCCTAGCTTAATTAATAACCTGTTGCTTTTCAAGGACTGTAATTCTTCCCAATAAATATAATGGAATTGTGAATCTACTGAACACAATCAGTGCAAATGATCTCGTCAATTTTGCCAAGAAATCTACTTTCACAGATTCAGATGCAAGTACAGTAGATGAAAAATTACACGCACATTATTTTCATGTAAACTTATTTTAGAATGAATTATTTTCAGGTGGACGTCAAATTACCGAAATTTAAGTTTGAAAAGACTTATGATGAAATTCTTGTGAATTGCCTTAAGAGCCATGGAATAACTGACGTTTTTGACGAGTAAGTACTGGAATTATTATTATTAGGTACATACAAATAATCCACTTTATTATTTTTAAATATTTTCATTTGGTAGTAAAAATAATGGGAATATGCCTGAACATAGATTTGAAATTTTACAAAATTGAAAACATTGCATTTAATTACACTAAAATATTGCCAATTAATGGCTTGCTGTGCTTCTGCAGGGTTAAGTCAGATCTAACAGGAATTGCAACTACTGATCCTAAATTGGTTGTTGGAAAAATAATCCAGAAAGCTGTAATTGAGGTTGATGAAGAAGGCAGCAAAGCAGCAGCTGTAACAGTAATACAAGTTTGCAGAGGATTATGTGAAACTGCTGTCATCGAACCACAATTGCCAAAATATTTCTATGCCACACAACCTTTCCTTTTCTTTATTTCTGACTCCAGAACTAATGCCATTTTATTCTCTGGCACTTTCATGAAACCTCTGTAATCATTTTTAGAGATCAAAAACATGCATATTGATCAATGTCAATAAAGACACTTGATGGAACATTGCAGTTATATTTATCTCAATAAATAATATAATCAGTAAACCACTCTTAAAGGTGAACTGAAAATGTTTTGTAACATATCATGTAAAGTGTGTAATTCTATAGAATTGATGCCAATAAAACGATTGGCACAAGCAAAACTTTTTTTATAAATTGTTACGAAAAGTTATGAGTAGTTAAAGAGGGTGACGCCCTGGCTTCATGGAAGGACTGTGTCACCGCGCTGGTGTCACAGTGTCCTGTTTTGGCGAAATTTGAATTTTCAGCCAATGAGGCCAAGCGCAGAGCTTATCAATGGCGCTTCAGTGTACGTATATCACAAATACATTACCCCATACACTCCACAATTTTGAAACTTAATAATCTATATATGTGGCAATAATGCTTCAAATGGCCTCAAATTTTCAGACATTGTTCCGAAATTAGTGGCAATCAACTGCTAGCTTTTTCAGGGTATGTTGCAAAACCTTGTCAGTTCACCTTTAAACGAAATGCATTTTTTTCTTCCAATTGTTCATTTATTATTTCCACTCCAGCACCATTTAAATAGCATTTCAATTGAATTTGATTCCTTCCTATTGAACATGCTGTACACAGTCAACATATATATGTATTTCCAAATTGTTCACTTGAATAACCATAAAACATGTTTGCAAATCTAAACACTGAAATTAGAAAAGAGTTGCAATTCCTTTATTTTGAAAATTATATGACTATAATCATATGAAAAAGTATGTTTAGCAAAATTATACATGTAATGGTGGACGGAAAAATTACTCAAATTAGTATAACGGCACTGGATAAGGTATTCATGAATACAAACAATTATTGACAATATTTTTAAAATGCCTACAATAAATTTTAAATATAAAAAAAAAACATTATATTTACAGAATTGAAAATATACTACATTCATATTAATTTTTATTTATATTTACGCAGGGTTAACTCAAATCTAACAGGAATTGCAACTACTGATCCTAAATTGGTTGTTGGAAAAGTAATCCAGAAAGCTGTAATTGAAGTCGATGAAGAAGGTAGCAAAGCTGCAGCTGTAACTGCAATACAAGTTTGCAGAGGATTGTGTCCACCTATTGTCATAGAACCACAATTGCCAAAATATTTCTATGCCACACAACCTTTCTTTTTCTTCATTTCTGACACCAGAAATAATGCCATTTTATTCTCTGGCACTTTCATGAAACCTGTGTAATCACTTTGACATAAATATGCATTTATGTATATCCTACTCCTGTGGACGATAATTACATTGCACTCAGGTTTATATGTAAAGATTATCATATCTATACCACTATTAGATTTGCATCGAATGAAAAATTGTTGATTTCTCTCTCTCTCTAAATAAAATATACGTAAATGAAATGAAGTCACTGTATATAGCAAAAGCAAATTTGTCCGTCTATTTCCACTCCAGCGCCACCTACAATTGGGCTCAATCCTCTTCTATATTCCATATACAGTATATACGTATAGTCTTTGAGCTACATAAGTATCTATACAATCCAAGTAGTCCATTGGGAACAATGTGTTTGCAAACTATAATCTTGTCACAGAAATTAAGAAAAGTTGCAATTCCTTTATTGGGAAAACAAGGAAAATGCTTTCAATCAGAAGAAAACTCATAACATGATATCTTGATGATATTTATGAAGTAGAAAATATTGCATTAGCAGTATATCGAAATGGTAATAACGTAATGTTTTGCATATGGTCTGATGTTAATTTGTATTTATACAGGGATAAGTCAAACCTAACTGGAATTGCAACTACAGAGCCTAAATTAGTTGTAGGAAAAGTGATCCAGAAAGCTGTAATTGAGGTGGATGAAGAAGGTAGCAAAGCTGCAGCTGCAACTGTAATACAAATTTGCAGAGGAGGATGTAAATCTGCTGCCATTGATCCAACGGAGCCTCAAACTTTCTATGCTACACAGCCATTCGTTTTCTTGATTTCAGACTTGAGAACTGATGTCATTTTATTCTTTGGTGTTTCCATGAAACCTGCGTAATCACTTTTGCTGTGAAGAAGGTAGTAATTTATAAGCTGCAGCTGCATACTGTCATCATAGGACTAAAATTAAGCTTTAAATTATATCAGTGAACCAAAACAGAAACACTGCCATTCCTTTTCTACATTTCTGAATCCAGAACATCAAATGCACACTCTGGGTATAATGCTTTTGAAAAGCGCGCCGTGCCAGCGTATGCCGTCAAGGAGAACAGCCAATGAGAGCAATTTCTCACATCGGCGCCCCCTTGCCGAGAGACAGTGGTTGAAGTTCTTCCCACCAGGTGGCTGAAGATAGCAGATGTGTGCCTATAAAAGAATATTTGCTTGCTGCGGTGCACTGGTGGTCACAACTGAATTAATTTCGAAATTAAATACGAAACAATTAACTACATATTAATAATATTTCAAAAATGTACGGTAATAAAAATGTCGAGTAAAAATGTTTTGACGGCAGTTCGCTAGATGGCAGCACTACGGTGAAGTGCTCACTAATACTAATCTAAATACCTTGGCAACATGTGCGCAACAGCATTTTGGTCAATTTTCTGACTGGTTCGTTCGTACAGCGAGGCAAGTTGTCACGAATTAATTACTTTAAATACGTTGCAAGTAACTATTATAGAAATAACAACAACATTCTCTTCTTAGGTGTCAAGATGATTATTCCAATTCGGTGCTTTACCTGTGGGAAAGTGATCGGCAATAAATGGGAAGCTTATTTGGGACTGCTTCAAGCCGAGTACACAGAGGGGTAAAATAACTACGTATATGATCGAAAATCCTAGCTTTATAATTAATAACGATCTTCAAAAGAAATATTATGCGTATGTGGGTAAATAACATATGTGGTTGTGGCTATATAAGACGGAAAAATACTAAACTGCGCATTTAATATACGTAGTGAACATCACAATGGTGCATACAGTATATGTAATGGAAATTGAGCACTGCAAAGTTGCAATTCTTTTCTCCTTCACAGCGATGCTTTGGATGCACTTGGATTGAAAAGGTTTTGCTGTAGAAGAATGTTGCTAGGCCACGTGGACCTCATTGAAAAACTACTGAATTATGCTCCCTTGGAGAAATGAAACCTTAAAAATTTTATATGAATAAATAATAACTTGATAATAACAAGTAAAGTACGAATTATGTGAAATTATTCAGTGTGAGCTGTTAATTTTCACCTAACATGCAGTTAATATTTTCTTTATGCAATCCTAAAAAATAACGCAGCGTTGAAATTCCAAACAAGTCATAAACATCATAGTATATTTATTTCATTAAAAGTTACATATCTTCATTGGTAACTTCAGCAACAATTTGTGTATAGTAGTTTGAAATAAAATTCATAACTCTGGTATATTAGATGCCAACAAATTTCCACGTAACATACCTAACGTAATTATTCGTTAAAACGTGTTAAAATAATGGTAACAGTTTTGCAACAAATAGTTAAACTCTAAAAACGTTACAAGTTAATATATAATACAGTTAAAAAGAAACGACTTTGATTAGTCATTCAAACTTGTAAAGTTCATGTTTGGGAATTGTCGCTGCAAATCTCGGACGAATTGAGATTTCACTTCAGATATGCACCTGTTTATAATAGACAAGTTACAGTGTAATGTTATTGTAAATGCACATATTCCACTTAGAATATACTCACTTTCTGTATTTGGCATCCAATCGAAATCGTGTGTTGGCTACACTTGGCGCATGAGCGAAATGAACCACGAAAGCTTCTGGCAATACGACAAATTTAAATCTGCGAAGATGAAACTGTAGAAGTTAGTTATATATTATAGATGAAACTACTTTATCAGTGATAATTACCCAACAGCATGCAGCTCCATGACATGCGCAACTTTATTCCAACCAAATCCAACAAACCGTTTATCGTATCGCGGGGCACTGCGAGGAACCACTACGTATGGTTCAAAGTAAGGTTGCCATTCCACCTACCAATAATCGCATTGTAAGCACAGTTTACCAATTGTGAATACCTATATAGATAGTAGTGTATTTAAAAATGAGAAACAACTTTGCCTTGTATGGTTCAGTGGCAGTTTTCCAGCGAGTGTAATTCAGCGGCGAGTGTCCCAATTTCCATACCGCGTACCTGAAATTTGACACGATAGCAATTCAAAATAATTAAGTTAGAATTGAAACAATCAAAATTTGAAATAAATCCAGCACTATGGTCTTTACCTGAATGGACTAACTAGATGACGATCCCACGCGAGCAGAAGACCCTTTTTGGTTGCGGGGACATCAAGTCTGTGCTCATGCGTCTCAAAAGCGCCAACAACTAATGCCTGAAAAGTTTTCCAGAATATTTTAAGTTTCTTATATTTACTTGTAAGATACTTATGTGTTCTAATATAAATATTTAACAAATGTACCATAATTTCATCATATGTTAGTTGACAAATAACCAAATTGAAAAGAAAAACAGATTAAAATAATATTTAAATACAATTTATGGAGAGTTGTACGTGCATAGTGAAAAGCTTAAGAAGTATTGATCATGGTTCAATGCTTTAGATAAACATTTGCCTGTAAAATTGTGGCCAAAAGTATTGTCGCTTATCGTGTGCTGCAGGATAGCAAAATGCGGCAATACTTTTGGCCAGAGTTGTACATATAATGTATGACTTATTTAAATGAATACAAAAAAACTTATGGTGTGATCAACCAAGGTCTCAGCAATTATTGAACAATGGCAATTAAAGGATTAATATTGTGGAAAAGGTCCCTTTTGTTGAAGGAAAGTCCACAGACTCAGCGTTGGGAGTATAGTACGTTACCAATACTTACAGTATGGTTGTCGTACAAATGCCTTGTGAGCACATTCACAAGATAGGCGTGGAGACCAGGCCTTGGCACAAAATCCACATCATTGAGGAACACATGTGACGTGGTGACATGGTCCATCGCAACATTCCTCAAGTAGTTGACGGGGTAAAACGGCGAGGTCTGCGTCTTCAAAAACCATCTTCCATTACCTCAACCAAGCTTCTAAATGCGACCATCGAGCTTTCTACCCAAAGTACTCACTCCTTCCTTGTACACCACATGGTATCCAACATTGAGGCGCTGATTGAGCGACTTGGATGACGTCACGAAGTCGATGAGATCCCGCGCTTCCGCATCAGAAGCGTAAACCGCAACGCTCATTGGTCCTTGCATGACAACAAGTAATCGTTTAATCGTTAAGATCGCTTGCTATTTTTCAGATACCAGTCTATTATGACGAGTTGACAATCACCAGGCCACACTGCGGCTATCATGTCCAACATGGGAAGTCTATCGGGGGTAAGTTGAGTCACCATTGTTACACCTAATCGTCCTTGTTCATCCTGGTTCTATTCAATATTGATCACGTACGATGCAATTAATTGGTCGATAAGTTTCGCTATACAATATCGGTGAAATTCAATATGCTCGTGTACCTCCGCAAGCCGCAGCCTAAGGTAGTAGAGATGCACTCGGTACGTGGCGCTTGCGGCATTCATCAACTCCCGGCATTCGGCTAATCCGGAAATCGGCGATGGTCGGATGTCTGGGGGAGGTTTGACACACCCAAGAACTTCTTTGCGGAGTAAACTTCCATCGTAATCGGCAAAGGATAAGTACATTTTGCGGAAGAAGTCACGGTGCTCGTTCTGCAAGCCAACTTCTTTGCGGAAGGAATTCCAGTGAACCAACTGTAGGAAATGGATGACAAAGTAAATAGGAAACATGAATAGAGAAGTTCTAGTATCATTAAGCACTGCATTAAGTCACCTTAGGCTCATCACCGTGCCCGTAACAATTTTTACTGCGGGTCCGCAATGACAGCTGTACGTTCCACTCGCAAGGAACCCTGTGTACAAGTTCAGGCAATTTCTTGATGACCGCATTCACAACGTCTTGATCAGCCAGTTGAGTGACGTTCTTTATGGCAAGGTACTCAATAGCAGTGGTGTTCCATAGTTGGTGCCATCCAATGCTCCTCAAGCGGGACAAATGGAGCAGCGAAACACCGGTGTTAAAACCCCTTCCCTGAAAAAATGTATGCAATCCTTTATTATACTATACAGTGGTTTCATGTCATATAGTTACGAATGGTTTCATTTCAGTCCCTCCATTTTTGAACAAAGCATTGCAATAAACTCACAAAATATTGCATTCATCCAGTAGTAAGATAAAATCAATAGTGATCGATATCACTTCCGGCTTTGGTGACATTTCATTTCCATAATATTTTGTTTGTTGTTTTAGTAAATAATGTGCGGAATGATGTGCTAAATAGCAATGGTTGGAATTACAATGCATGCAGGTAAACCAGTTTTCTTGCATAACTCAATTCCTAAAGAGTCGAGTTGTGAAATATTTAGCATGAATATTTTTAAACCGATTAAATTGGGTTTATTTGGAAGATTTTTGAAAAATGGAAAAGATGAAGGTCCGATATATTAATGGAACATCGATCATTTTTTTTAAATACTATCGCATGGAAATGTAAAGTCTAATTATATATACACACATATATCCGGAAACGAGATCAATTATTATCGATTGCTTTTATTGAAATTAATTGTGCAAGTTTGTCGATGAGCAAACTACGCCTCCTATATACGACATGACAATTAAGACCATCGAAATTTAATGTACTTGACAATTCATGTGCTACCATGATGAAAGCATGACGTCACATGACAGCAACTGCAACCACAATTCCAGTGTTGCCAATAAAAAAACATTATGCAATTAATATTAATCATGTGGATCAAAGTACATGCGCTATGCAAAACATGACAGCAATTGTTTGACCTTGATGAAATGAAAGCAGACGAAATACTCACCAATGCAGGCCAATGTGAATCTTTGTACAAGTACCAGTTGCTTTGGTTTTCTACCAATCCGATAACCTGCAGAATACATTTTATTTACTTTTGGAACCATGTGGATGATGCACACCACATTTCTCTCCATTTCTTACTTGTGTTGCTGAGAAAGTGTCGAAAATCCTCCAAAGTCCTGCAATGTCTGCATTAAGGGTAACATCTGTATCGAGCACTATTACCCTTTCAAGGGATTGTGGAAGGACTTCTGGAAGAGCCAACTTCACCAAACCGAATCGACCCGAATAGTGGATTGTACGGATCCATGACACCTTAGGCACCAGATCTTTTACTGCATAGTAACTAGTCTCCACTGAACAAAGAATAACGTTGCATTTAGCATGATGTAACCCTCAAGTAACCTTCAGGGCAACAAACCTCCAGGTAAACGCCAAGTGGCAAATAGTGTGTCTAGAACCTCATGTGCCATCTCATCTACAACAAGATGAAGATGCAAAGGGTTCTTGCGGAAGAAGAGCACACTTTTTATCAAGATCACCGCTGCCCTTGTCGCTTTGTGGCCACCGACCACCAGAGCTACATGGATTGGCTCGCAGGTTTGCCGAAGACCTCTTACTTTTCTCTGCGATGCCAGGAGCATTCGAGGTGGATTGTTGTTGTCCACTCCTAAATTGTGCCCATGCATTACAATGACCTTCATGATAATATTTTACATTTGCCAAATTTGGGTGACACAGTCTCCTACACATTTTTCCATACAAATTACAATTTTTCAGTGTCACCTTAAAAGGTCATGTGCAATATTGGTAATATTGTAATATTTAACATTGTCCAGTGCGACTGTGTTGACCCAAAGTATAGAAATTTGTAATTCCCAAACTTTCTACTAATTCAAAATGGCGCCGAAATTATTTATTACTTTCGTCGTATTAAAATGAGCAACCACTGTATGTTATTTATGTAGTAAACGAGGCATTGCAGCTAGTTTATTACACATACAAAGCGACATACATTGTCCTACCAATCGTGCAGTTTATGGGATTCATATTGCATTCAACAAGTGGTCTATTGAATTCGCAAATTAATTAAAATATACAGGGGATTCAATTGGGTCGTTCGTTCCCTTATTGGCGTATCGATCGCACTTTCTTTGCGTGCCACATTTTAGTTGGCATCATCAATTTCCAATATTTTTCCCATGAAACTACTAGTTTCCCAACGATAGCGTATTTGGCAACATTAATTAATTACCCCCACGTGCAAAGATGGCCGCCACAATGTCATCCACACGGTCTACCGATCGAGAAGTGTTTCCTTTTGTATAAAATATATAAAATAGTTTATCACAACATGAAAAGGCCTACAACAATTCATAAAAAAGATTTGTACCTCGAAGGCTATTGCGGGCTAGAAGAAGCACGACCACAAGTTGGGCACAACATAGGAACACCGTTAGGTAGAGCGCCGTCTGTAGCGCTGGCGCCATCAAAATTCAAATCGTAACCGACACTATTGCGATTTCGGTTATTACTCTTCTCTTTATACGAGAGCAGCTAGCAAGTCACGTGACATGTATTTGCATGTTGGGAACAAAGGTCGATTAGTGTGTACCTACAAGACCGCTTGTGTTTGAACATGTCACACTAGTTTTGGAGAAATTTAATGCTTCACTTCGTTCGAATTTGCCGCCATCTTGCTCCAATATGTTTGCTGCGAACCGTGAGTGAACAGTTCTTATTTCAATTATTATAAAATAGTTGACTGTGTAAATATATGCAAAGCTAATGCAGTGACCGGATATAAGTGGCATGTTACTTCGATCACCATATGTTTAGAAATGAAACCAAATCGATGGAACAATTGCATACGTAAACAGCATTAAATTAGTATTGCGTTTAATAACATTTTAATAAAATGGCAAAAAAAAATATGAATTTGGGCAGGTATATGAGAGGGCAAACCTGTTACGGCGTTGACAAGTTTGTACAAGTTACTGGACTTTGACAGTGTGACGAAATTGTCCGTTGAAAAGACGGCAATGGATACTTATAGATTTAAAACTATTTTTTTTTGTTCAAATTTAGGTTATTGTTGTTTAATATATAATTTTAAGGTGTGAGCCAAATTTCAGTAGAATAGGCAATTATTAGTTACTGAACGTCATCAACCATCCATGCAAATTTTAATATTTAGTAATAGAATCATTTTGCATGTTACATTATTTCACCATAAATTTCCTAAAAGGACATCTTGTGACATGCCCAAAAATATCCTTGAAATGTTACCAAGAGTGATGTCACTAAAATGATAGAATGCGAGGGTTGAAAATATATCCATATCATGGACAGTTCTAGGGAATGGCACATTAAAGAGACCGAAAGAATTGGAAACTTGGTTCACGCAGTGCCCCTGGTGTCAAATTTTGGAAGTTATTAGCACGAAGGGGAACAGAGCTCTAGCCATTGTGCACAATTAATGGGCTCTGAAAGATGATGGTGGGCAGTAAATACTGCCTACTTGGCTGCGATTAGTCATTATCCCACAGAGAAGACTGGCAGCACGATATTTCAAAAAATATGTTCGGCTTTTGTTAGCTTCGCAACGTCTCAGCAGGTGGCGCTTTGTCTTATTGAGCGCACATAAACGCATATACGCAGAATGCAGAGCAAATGAATAGGAAATTGCCTGTTGAAAGCATGTTTATCACTTTGGAAATAAACATGACAAATCTGGGAAATAATATTTGTTTTGCCATTTGTGGAAAAGCCATGGCTGAAATGCCATATCATCTACTTTTTATCATGCAATTAACATTGATATAGCCTATAGGATAAATCAAGATTAATGGTAGTTGACAATATTAATATTAGAACAGGTAGTTGTGTGGGTGTAAATATTGACACTAGGACAGAGGAAACGCAGCTTATTTCTTAAAAGACTTGTACAGGGAAAATGCACATTGCGTGTGTACGTAATATACGTGAATCGACGCAATCTCGAATGATCGATCGATCGATCGGCTGAGAATTTGGCAAGTCGGAAAATGGTGAAAGATGTTGATTGCAAAAGCCGACTGAAGCTTTACTAATCGCAAGTGACACCGCAATATTGACTGGTGTCTCTTCACCAAAACTCCCCTCGGCGCAGTTTGCGCGCCGCAAATGGACTGCACGTGACGTCACGCGCGCTGGAGGTGACGTCACGCGCGGGTCGAAAGAAAAGAAAGTCGCGATGGGTGGATATAAAGAGAGGGGTTTCGTTTTTCCGTCGTGTGCGCGCTTTGATCAAATGTATATAAATCAGGGCGGGCGAGATTGACAACACAGTACTCCGTTTGTCATATTGACATTCATTGGTCGGTATTACCATGGCAACCGTTTCCCCTTCGAGGTTTCCCTGTTGATATATCGACGACGACTCATAAGCATTTTAATTACACCTCATCGTCATCCCTGCGGCTTATTTTCCTTCTTTTGCTCGTTTCCTCGTCAAAGTTCAATCACTTTTTAGGGGTGGGTTGGAGGGTTTGAAGAGGGAGGAGGGGGTATATTCTGAAGTGACTTCATGCGCGCTAATGCGCGATCCGAGCAATAAATGGGAAAGAGCATCCCAAGCAGTCTGCTTCACTTTCTTTGCTGTGCACTATACTATATTGGAAATATATTCGACACTAATTCACTTTTTTATGCCGCTATTGGAAAACTGTCAAATGTCGCTCAATTTTCCCACAATGCGCTAAGACGTGCGTCGCTTCTCATTTTTCTTCATTTTAGGAGCACCCAGTGTATATATACTTTTAGATGAGTAGTGTAGCCTGAGTGTATATGAATGATAGAGATAGAAGGAGTGAATTCCTAGTCTGCTTGTTGAACCGACAACGAAGCACGTGGCACTGTATTGAAAGGAATGTCGTTAATTTGATGGCAGACATTCCACAGCGATTTGCAAGGGCAGCCTTGGCAACACGTGGCCAAGCTCCCATATCCTATACTGACATCATATTGCATGTAATACATGTATACTCAGGCTTGGACGTTGACTGTGCAGAGAATAGATGGTCAAATGCTAGTACTTACGTTCTGATTAAATGATTAAAGGTATATAGCGGATGGAAATCCGAGCAAATCCCGTAAGCCGGAATATGATGAGGTAGTCGTCAACAACAAGGCCAAGTTTTCCAATTATGGTCCCAATTACTTATTTTAACATAATATGTAATCCTTATGTGATATGCACAACCCGCTTGCGTATTAAGTTTACAAAATATGCACCTAATTAAATGAAAGCCGTTACAGCGTACCTACTTGAAAAATACTAATTTTGCGAAATACCAAGTTTAATAAAGTTTTATAATTGTGGAATGTGCAACCACTGCGAGGCAATATTACATACGTACCTATAGGATGTAGCACAAGCCATCATACTTTAATTCAGCGGAAAATATATACGTAAATTATTTTATTGCCTGGCTCATTATACAGCATGTCCCGCCAGAAGGGAGCACCTCAGATATTAAGGGAACTATGGGGAATTTGGAGAATGCGAATTGGTAATCATATATGAACTCGAC
>JAQFZQ010002218.1:0-14987 GCA_034696005.1 Glomeris marginata
TGATCTAGCAAATGAGGTCACGTGACAAGGCCACTAAAATCGATTTCAACATTGTACAACATTTTGGAAGGGGGGAAATGAAGAGTGGAGTTTAACGCGGAGTGTTTCATATTTTCAAAAATCATTTGCAGACTCTGGCGATATTTACAATTTCAAGTGCAAAATTTCAAATCCAAGAAAAACTAATCTTTACTATTCAGATTAATTCCTAAGATTTGTCAGAAATTAATTAACATCCTTTGTTTGTAGATGCATTCTGTTGCATGGGTTACATTCGGAAATTGGGACCCATTTATACAATTTCTCAATAAAAATACTACGGTATGTACATGAAATGAGCTGCAGAATGTACAAAACACTTGCATCTGCTTTATAAAATATTTAGTCCACATTTCACCTCATTGCATGCAAACATGTAAACTCAATTTAAATTCCACCCAGAGTGCAGAGGAAAGTGAAAAGGGAAAGATGTCCTGCCTGGGGGCCAAATTTCAACATTGCTGCATTGGACCCAGCTTTAGATTTCCAAACACATGCCCCTTCCTTGATTTGTTGAAGAACGTAAGACCAAAGCTGTTTTCGCCAAACAATGTGTAAATTCAATTATACACATACCTCGAATTACCCACCCCCAACACCCATGAAATTCCCTGCACAATGGGACCAATATATAAGAACACTATACTTATTTTCCAAAATACCAAGTTTAATAGCTATGCAAAATCCGAAATGCACACATGGAAGCCACATGTCATAGCTTTATTCAATTAAAAATTTCCTTCTGGTGCTACATTTCTCTCATTTTGGCAAGTTTTATACTGCGTCTCAGTCCAAGGTAGTTGAAACTACCCGCAATGCATGTTCAGCTGAAAGAGTAGTGCCATGCATTTGCATTCCGGAAAATGCTGAAAGCTGTTCAAAAAGTTTGTTTTATGTTTGGCACTTTAAATCGGTAATAAAAGCATGTTGATTGTGCTCAGAACAAATAGAAGTACAGGGCAATTTCAGCTACCTTGGACTGAGACGCAGTATAATAAACCCTATTCATACCAGCCCGCTTTCTGCATAGGATGTTGCAAATGACTGCATATACAAGTTACACCAAAGTGATCCTCAAAATGAAATTTTACTCTATTATAATAAGGAGCTAAATGACATAAGACCAGTTCGAAATGGCAACTAAATAAATAAACAGCATTAAGGAAACTATACTGTGCTCGCATTCAAGATTGCACGTAGCGCGCATCAAAATGACAAGTGTATAACAAAAATAACCAATGAAGATACGTGATTCTGTTTGTCGACCACGCCCCATCATGTTTTCATTGGTGAAATCATTTTATATACCTCACTTCTTGTATGCACTCAGTGCAATTTTGAATGCAGATACAGCATATACAGCTGCTTCTTTGACTGCGGAAAGGGTATGATACGGAAAATAAGAGATCCACGTTTTGAAATGCATTAAAGATATTTAAACAGCTGGAGGTAGATTATATTTCCATTACTGTGAAGGAAGTAGAAGAGGATAGAGATTTGAAAAGGTAGAAACAGAGATGGCACTCGCAACGTGGCAACACATCTCGCAGATCGTGTTTTAGACGAATGGACTGTGTTGCCAGGCACCGTGGCATATGGAAGCATGTAGGTGGTGACATTGGCCATTTTAAAATACCTAGATTTATCTTTGAAAGCTCAGTGAAGGGAATACCTATATTATTTACGTAAATAGACTTATTCCAGTTGAGTGCTTTCCCATCATCAATGTGCTGTTATTTGAAACCTGTTTCAGGTATTATTCCTTGCAAAAATAACATACGAGAGATAAAAACTGCTGCTATGTGAAACATGTTTAAAAACAAACATATTCTTGTTGAGTTCCAACGAACAATCATTGGAATAGGCAGTAGAAGGCAATACTAATTATGCAAATAAGCCTCTAGAAAAGCAACCATGTTGGCAATGGAATTATTACTGCAACATTTCAAAGGGTCAGCTATAGTCTATTCCAGTCCAAGATTTCAGCAAAACATTTGTCCCTTGACCGCATGGCGTACTGTAAGTGCCATGAAAGATTGTGCCGGAAATGAGAGAGTCGACTCATTTTAGGGGTCGGGGCTTGATGCACCTGCGTTCAGGCCGGCAGCGTCACATTACCAGTATTGCCAGTATCAAACCCCGACCCCTAAAGTGAGTCGACTCTTCTCATTTCCGGCACAATCTTTCATGGCACTTACAGTAGATGCGTACAGAAACCCTCCCTCTCCCTTTTCACGCCCATTTCACGACACAACCAATAGGAAAACAATACAATCATATGCAACTTCAAAAACCGCCACAGAAAAGTTTTCTGCACCTGATGGCTTGGCCAAAGCCGGGGTCTCAAGAGTGATTCAACGGGCATAAACGTAAACTTCGCAGAAATATTATTGAATTTAACATAGATCAATACATATGAACTTCATTCCTACTGTAAGGAATTGGGAATGAAAGAAACAGAGTGTAAAGCTTCAATTATAAAGGGAACTACTCTTTGTAACGGAGGATACACATCCACATCACTTGCGTATTTGCTGAAATCTTGGACTGGAACAGACTATAGCGTTCAGTAATAGAACAACATCCAGAACAAGAGGCATATACCCTGACCCATTCCAAGATTGCAGAGGGGGAGGCAGGGGTGAAACGGAGGGATAGATAGAGACCAAAAAAAGTTAACCAATGGCAATGAGGGGTGGGGGGTCGACCGATTGCAACAGGCCGTTAAATTTCTTTGGGGAACTATTTGTTCAGGTGGATGATTATCACTGTAGAGGCACTGCAATCTTCGAGTGGGACAGGGTATACACAGTGTACAAAAAGTATCGTCTAATTGGAAATTGCTGCGAAAAGAGTGATTGCAGGTGGATGATGGCTATGAACGAAGTTGGTCCATTCGCTGGTGGACATAAAATGTTACTGATGTCACACTTGACCTTGAAGCCGGTAATCAAGGACATTCGAAGTCACCGTGAGGTTTAAAGTAAGGAGTGTAGTTCCAATTTAGGAAAGGATGGCAACATAATTCTGAGCATCTTGGCGAAAAAATATTTGAAATCGGTCAACAAACGGAGCAGCAATGATAAACATGCGGCTGGCATAGCCCCTTGGGAAAATTGTTGTATGACCTTCCATGACACAAAATAAATAACTCGAATGCCATTGTTAGTTATTAATGTTGTTAAGTACAGTATGTAAATTCTAAAATAAAGTGACATATGGTTACAAAACAAAGCAATTAATGCTGCATGCAAACTGATGAATAAGTGCATGGTGTTACATAATTGTTTTTCAAAATTCCAAATATCTAACCAAAATAAAATATTCTTCAGGATTTAACAAAGAATTAGAGTATAATTTCAGGATTTGCAGTTCAGTAGATATACCTTGTACACATATACAGCAAATTATGAAATAAATTAGGGAACAAATTAGGAATGTTGCTGGCGTAAATATTTTTGGGAAAAAGAGGTAACCCTTAATATTTTTCCTCCTGCAATTTCTGAACCAAAAAAATGGTATACGGTATAACGTCGGAGGAAAATGTTGAAGTGTAGTTTTTGTACGCAATCAATACAAGAGGATATGAAACATAAGCCTGCAGAGGAGGATGGTGGATGCGAAGATGTGGAAGAATATAGCCTTAAGAGGTTATACCACATGAGCTATAATATTCCAAACCAAAGTGCTATATACGTATTAGGCCAGAAGAAACTTGGATTATGTGGCCAGCCAGCAATTTTATCACACCCAAAAAATTATGGACATTTTCTTAAACACTTACGAGGATAGCCTACATAAAATAAATTCATAGAAAATATTACCTCAGTCCCATCTGAACTTCACTGCTAATTAGTCACATAAACATTGTTTGGGGATAAACAAGAATAATTTATGCTAGACTCATTACTCTATTTCTTTCTCCAGAGATGTTACACACTTAATATGCAAACAAAAACAATTCTTTAAGATTCCTTTAGAAGATTTCCCACTGGTGATGCATATGGAAATTGGTGAAAGCATAATGTAATTACGTTAATTGTCTAGAAGTAATTAAGTTGTTACATGGCTTATTTTAATGAATAATGGACTGAAATAATAGATAATAAGGAAAGTGTCATTAATAAACAAATTAATACTTATCGATTGTCTAAATTAGTTTTAAAATTCAAATTCAGTTGGCATATAACCAGTTGGTTTGGCAAATTCAATGTTTCATAAAAAGTATTGAGTATTTTATATAATTATATTTCATAGTTAACAAACATCACATCCTCAAATAATAAACGTAGATGGTATAAATATTTCAATATGAATTTTGCTATCAAAAGCAACATTTAATAATAAACCATGTTGGTTTATCTGTTGCCGATTCGCTTCAGGGGAGTTTAGTACCGAATTTGAACAACAGGTGTCGCACCACTCAACTGAGCCACTGAGCTTCGACAACCGGGCACTTTACATAACAAGTCGTTTCTTCTTTGGGGAAACAGCTAGTATTGTGACCACTCTGCCAATCCACCAATAAATAATTCAACAAAATCGATCCGTTAAGTGAAAAGTATCTTATTGTGTTTTGTATAGGATTTGTGTTGACAACAATATTTTTATCCATTCTTTACGTGATTTAATATTAATAATGTCCTGAAAGCCACTTCAATCACATTCAAAATTTGCAATGCAGTCCCTTACATTCATTTTATGTAACCCTATAGAAATTGTAAACCTGCTGCATGCATGCAGTACTAATACAATGAGCTCATTGACTAATATGAGGCAGGAGTATAGTAAGTGAAATTAGCTGAACATGTTTCAACTTTAATGTCTGTTAAACTGTTTCACTAAAGCAATTGAATGGGTGTGGCCACGGTTTGGCACAGTCATCAGCCAACATGAAACGAGAGGGAATATAAGAGATGCACGCAATTCAGTTGCTTTATTGAAACGCAGTATAGCAGGCATAAAGGTGAACAAATAGGGTTTTGTAAGACATCCTGAAACTTAACCTACAAGAAGAAAAACTACGAAGAAAGCAAGTGTTGCAACAAAATCTCTGCGAAAAATAGTTAATAATTATTAGCACTTAAAGTTCACTAGATTTGGGGTCAGCTAGCATTGTCGAACCTCCTAACTTAAAGGAGATCTGACACGGTTTTCTAAGGTACCCTGCAAATGGGCTAACACAAAGTAAAACAGAATAAATACATACTACAAGTTCAAACGGAATCTCTGTGAAAGCTATAGTAAAAAAAGTTATTAACAATCGAAATCGGGCGAAACGGCGACGCCAATGCCACGCCCAACAACATTTCCCATACGGATTTGCAAGGATGATTGACGTGCGTGGAACTTCTGTGGAACCGCTGTGTTATAGGTATAGGAGACGACTAACGGTTGTATCTCTGCAATCGCTCAACTAATCGGGCTCAAATTTTTTGTGTAACGTTTTTATATTAAACCTGATAACCTGTGCCAAGATTTTCAAAATCCGTTACCTAAGGCATGACCCTGTGTGGTCTCCTTTAATGATCCCGTCGAACTTTATATGCTAATAACTTTTATTGACTACTTTCCACAGAGATTTTATTAACTGAAACACTTGCTTTCTTCATTGTTTTCCTTCATGTACCTTACAAACCGTGTCAGTTCACTTTAAAGATCAACGGGGTAATTAAGTTAGCAGGTTCGCCTATGGCAAACTTTAAAATTTAACTGCTAATATTTTTGACAAATTTCCACATAAAAGTTATTACAACACTGAATTTCTTCCTTGTTTATCTTTGTGTTAATATTCAGGATATCTTACAAAACCCTGTTAGTTCACCTTTAAAATTTATCAGTAATTAAGGGGCGTTTGAAATATGGGAAACACTCGTAGAATTCACAAAATGGTTGTAGTCAATAGCTAACCTTTAAATAATAAATACAACACTTAAAAAGGGAGGTATATGGGTCACGTGAGCGTTTTGCTACAACAACAGTTTTATTTCTCTCGATTTAAGGATGCATTTGTACCAATGGTCATCATTGCCGAGTTATACAGCATCCAGTATACGTTTATTTCCCCTCTCCCGGGCTTGAAACTGGGTTATCACATGTTCATCCTCCTTTTTCAAAAATTTGCTGCAGCACTTATCTCACACAACTTTATTCCAAACGTTGCTATAAAAGTATATCACAGTCAGTGGCTTGCTAGCTGAAGGACGCTTTTGGTAGAGAGTTGACATTTTTATGAAACTTACTTCATTTCTAGCTGAATCTACAAAAAACATATCAACGTTGTTCTCTCTACAATACAGATTTGCTTTGACAACGTCATATTTTTGTTCCGGATTTTAAGAAAGTTTTCGCAAAGATTAAGTATATAGGCCTACTTCTAGTTAATCAATAATGATCATATCACAGACCTAAATGGTTATCAGAGTGAAAACGCAGTCACTAAAAATACAACAAAAATGTAGCACATATATATTGTGAACATTTGGGAACATATGTGTTTACTATTATATGGGAACTGTATGTTAATAAATAAATAAATTATAATTGTTACAACTGTGGATACATTTTTTGAGACACCCTGTATAGTATCCACGTAATCAAGTGAATTTAGCAAAGTTAAAGCTGAAAGCAATGCAATTGTTCTTTGCATTTCAAGCATGCACAGATTTGATGTCCCATAAGTGAAACATCTGTTTGAATTTCTCATTCGGCCCTGTAGAATTCCAGTTGTCACAAAATAAGGTGACACCTGCTATAGTGTTTTCAAGCCAGACCTTGCATTGCCACCCGTCGCCACCCCCTCGAGGAGGGTCGATGGATTGGACGGTGTTTACTGCCACGCCCTCCTCTATGGAGTCACGGCGGGTGGCATTACAAAGTCTGGCTAGAAAACACTATAGTAGTAGGCATTGTGCAAGGTGACGTACTAAAAAATCCAAGAGCAATACTTTATCAAAGAATTCAATATCAACATTGTGGTGAATAATAAATAATATTAAAGGAGAACTGACACGGTCATACCTTAGGTAACGGATTTCAAAAATACTTGGCACAGGTCATCAGGTATATACTACCTGAAGTTACATAAAAAATGTGAGCACGATTATTTATGTGATTGCAGAGATATAACCGTTTTTAGTCGGTTCCACAGAAGTTCCACACTCTGTCAATCACTCTTGCAAATAACTATGGGAGGCGTGGCATGGACGAGGCATGGGCTTCGCCATTTTGCACGACTTCGATTGCTAATAACTTTTTGTACCAATTTTCACAGAGATTCCATTCCAACTCTTCATTTAATTTCTGTTTTACTTTGGTTCTTTTGTAATTTTCAGGGAAACTTCAAAACCGTGTCAGTTCTCCTTTAAATATTATAAGTCACAATATCGTTTGATTTTAAACAAATATGGAGAAAGTTATTTTAACTCTATAGTAGTAATGTATGCAGACTACAGCTCTGCAGTAGTTCTGTACGTGAAATGTTAATAACCCATTACACACCTGTGACATTTTTGCTGCAAGTTTGCAAAATCTCTGCTGCATACTTCAAAATACGTGGTATAGGTAAGCTGCATAATGCTGTATACATGCATTGTGCATCTAATAATCATTTGGGGCAAAAGACCTGAATGTATAATGTATAAGTAACGCAAAGTACATTATGATGTTTTTGTACCTTAGGCTCCTCCCTTTTTACAGTATGTCTGAAGGCAAAAAAAGGAGGGGTTAAAGTCAGTGAAACGTCATATGTGCCTCTTGTTACTTTTTGAAACGTTCTTGTCGTTTGCCTAATGTGGAATTACGCATAGTACCTGCAAAACACAGTCGTTGCAGATGTCCTGCAGTAATTTAAAGTAGGCCCTATATACAGCAAGAATATTGCAAACATAATTTAAAACATGTTGTAAGCTGCAGGAAATCTGCAATAAGTATATTCTGCAGTTACTGTATAGGATTAGCTGTAAAGAACAGTCGATCGTTCCAGATATCCCGCAGTACTTTAAAGTATGCAAGAGAAATATATTGCAGACTTGCAGCAAAAATGTCACAGGTGTGTAAAATTGTTTCACGTGTCGCACGAAGCGCAGACCTACTGCAATTGAGAAGACCTCCCGGAAAGAATAGATATGCTAATGTTTCACCGGCAGGCAGTCTTATTGCACGCATGCAGCAGATTCAAAATATTTCTGTTAAATGACAAGTACCGTATACCGGGCAGGGCAGAAATGAAGTTCTTGTGCAGATGGGGGTAATACGTATATGAGCAAGGGTGGTTTTTGCCACGCCTTTGCTCCGTCATTTGCGCGCTCCGAATGCGCGAAAGGACCTGACTGAAATCAATGCCTGCCACACACAGACCCAACACCGAGTTGGTGTGTGCGCAGCGCACCAAATCGTGCTCCTCCTCATCTGGCTCCTACCTCCGCAACTACGTCGGACTACCAACATCCATCTCTACCTGGTGGCACACCTACCGCAAAACCATCGATGGGGATTTAAACAAACCGTGCCGGCAGGAGGTTCTCCTGCTGCTCCTCCACCTCCTCCTCCTCCTCTTCTTCCACAGCCACCTCCGTACCCACCGGCTCCGCCAACACTACCGCCACCAACACCAGGTCTGATATCTCGCTTTTGCGGCATGTTACCTTTAAAACTCGCCAAGTGCATCCAGGCACGCAAAATGGGCTTTGAGGAATTTCATTAAACGCCCTGTGCCCTTATATTAGCCACTGCCATCTCGCACAAGTCGATATTGCGCGACTTAGATCCGTCTAGGGTGGTGCGCACCAGGCTTCCCCATATCCCTGCAGGGGGCGCTCTTTCTCTTTCTCTCTTTAAATCGCTATTAGGGAAATGCATGAAGATTCGGTCCAGTCGGTGCATAATTATAGAGAATGAGGAGGTTTGGGAAGAGTGAAGAGAGAAAAGAAAGGGAGGCATGAGGCAGACTGACAGCTTGAGAAAGGGGGAGATGGGGGAGGGAAGGGGTTGGGGCAGGAGGGGGGTTGGATCCATTTTCCGGACGAACGCACCCATCATCGCAGCAGTGCAGCGAAGCCATGCCGAATGGGGAAACGATGAAAAGAAAGAGAATGATGATGCTCCGAGAGGGAGGGATGAGATGAGAAGAGAGAAGAGAAGAACAGAGTGGGTGGGATGGTAAAATTGGCTCGTTTAAATAAACCAACGGTGAAATTGCGCCGATCGAAGCGTCAGCGGGCCAACGATATGTGCATTTATAGACAAGTTGCAGAATTGAACAAAACAACTGGGGGGGCGTTGCAAAAGTGAGTCACAATTGTCAATTTACAATAATTAAGGAGGAAGGTGAACCAACATTAGGCAGAATAATCAATCCCAACTCATACACATCAGTATTCTAATCCAACTTGTTTCGACGCTTGCGTGTCACCACGGTATATATTTCACTTCTCCTACACACTACGCGAACCTCCTAACTTAATTACCCCCGTCTAAAATATCACACGTGCTGTCAAACCAACTGTATACCTGTTGATAAGTATTCCCTGACTTTCCCAGGTTTTCTAACCGCGCGCAACTCAGTTTTAAAGTTTGCCAGATAGAAGTTTGGCTAGCATAGGAGTACCTCCTAATTTAATTACCCCGTCTAATATTCCAGCCACACTTAGAGTAGAACTAAACGTGCTGGTCAGAATTCGTGTCTGTTCTCTGACCTTTTAAAGAATAATTAGATTCCCCGCAACTTTTCCAGGTTTTTCAGACGAGTGGCAACCCTCTTTTAAAGTTTGCCAGATAGGAGGTTGGCTAGCATAGGCAAACCTCCTAACTGAATTACTCCATCGAACTACAAGTGTTGATACTTTTTTCTACTAATATCCTGATACTTTGTGGCAACACCATGCCAGACCATTTTTCTCGCGCAGCAACATTTACTGCGTAATGTTCAAATGAAGGAGTAAAAACCCGTTACAAATTCTCATTTTAACCAATTGCATAACTGAATAAACTGATTGTATATGTGAGAAGAAAGAATGCTGGAACCTTATTTGGCCTTCCTGAACACACTAATTCTAGATAATTTGCAGTTGGCCTTAACTGGTACTCTTTCAGGAGCGTAAAACCACCTTGGTAAAACAAACGAGCTGGGGATGAAGTGTTACACCTCAAACAACAATGTCCATTATGAAGATTTACAGTGTAAATTTATGAACACGAAACCCTTACACAGGAATTTTATTGAGTGCAATGCTAGCGTACAAGAAGCGTATACAAGCAAAACATTCTCAGCCACGTTGCACGCAAGCTGCAAGTGCACTGCATGTTCCACCTCATTTAACTGCAACATGCATGCATACTGCACAAATCTTTATAGCAATTCCAAATCTGCATGAATGCATTACTAACATGCGACACAAGTGCAGAAAGCAAGTGGAACGACAGAAGATGTTTCAACTTGAGTCTTACAGCACGCGCGTATCAAGCATATTTAAAAATTTTCTATAATGGAAGTACAGTATATTAAATATACAATAATAAAATATCAGGCAACAACAGGCTCTTGGCAAAAAAAGGTACAATCATTTTGTAATTTAAGATGGTACGTAGTATTTTATTACCGAAAATGCCGTATTCACAAGTTTCCAGAAGCTATAGATCTCAGAAGTGTCGTGCAGCGCGCTGCAGTTGTTTTCCTATATCTAGCAGCACCGTAATGGCGCCATTGCAGCACTAAAAGCAATGCTAAAAGGCTTGCTCTGACCACAGCGCCACAGCAAGGAAAAACCCATGAAACACGCTTGGAAACTTGTGAATTGCAGCTGTGGAAGAACAGACTTGATTTGTCCAACTCCATCTGCAATAGCGCCGTTGCTATCCCATGTTGCTAAACCAGGGGAACTTATTTCTTTGGGGAGGAAAATAACGACGTAAACGTTGCAAAAGTGCAACAGCCAATAAGAATCATTGTCACCTTGAGTTGAAAACGATTTTAAACATTGTCATTGGCTTCTGTAAGGAAAACACTATACAGTGCGTATGGCATGCCACTTGCACCGAAACGTGCTAAATGCTTACTGGCTATATACAGGTGGCTTCCCCACTGCATATGCTATACTGTTTCCAAGCGAGACCTTGCAGTGGACCCGCTGCCACTCGCCGCCACCCTCCCCTTCGGGGTGAAAGTAGACTCGCCGGTGCGCGTGTAAAAAGGCTAGTGTACTTTAATCAGGAGGGGTGGGGGCGGCAGGTGGTGGC
Source organism: Glomeris marginata (assembly GCA_034696005.1). NCBI lineage: Eukaryota > Metazoa > Arthropoda > Diplopoda > Glomerida > Glomeridae > Glomeris > Glomeris marginata. The sequence continues at coordinate 11,275 of JAQFZQ010002218.1, forward strand.
GGGTCCAATGCAAGGTCCTGCTTGGAAACAGTATAGAACAAACTCTCCATACTAGAATTTTCCCCCTCCTAGCCTCTTTGCGAGGCCAAAACACACAAACTTCAATATGTTAAAACACTTTTAATAAATTTTTAAAAAAGAAAAGAAATGAACTCATAGTTTTAACTTTAATCATTCTTTCTGCAGTCCGAATATCATGGGGCGTTACAAAATCGTATTAGTTCACCTTTAACTTGAAACAGTATGGTGAGCTCACCTGGCATACATATGTGGATATGTGCTAAAAGCAAGAGCACCATAACTGTATTAAGCACATATGACGTTAATTCACGTACTACCAGAGTTTGCAACAATTATGTTTCGAGTTAGGTATACCTGTTTCAAGTTCAGAGGTTTTATGGTACCTCATTAAAGATAAAACGAGTAAAACACATTGATCATAGAGAAGTAGGATTTTGCAAGTAACAACGTTGTATTTTAAGAACTTTAGCACGTTTTGAGAGGAAAAAACTAATTTTGTACGCAAATCGCGTAAAAGCAAGTGCGTCAATAGGGAATATCTCTTTTTCAAATCTTGTTAAAACGAATTCGTTTTGCTCAATTTCTTTCTTAAACCATTATCATCTATTATCATTGAAGAACTTTGTGAACAAGAATCGTTAAAGAATACCAAATTATTTTTTCCCTTCGTTACAATGTTCATCATTTCCCTTCATTATGTTGCACCACATAGATATTCCAATACTTCTACATATATTTCACAGTAGCTGTAAATTAATTCTCATTCTGCCATCTATATCATTATTGCAAATTAATCAATTAATAATGTGTGCTGTGCTGCCATGCATAGCGGAGTAATCGATTTTCGACGCGCGGCTCTAATTCGAGGTTGGCTGCAGGCATGTCACCTTTATTGCAATAGTTTTGCCAATTGATTCGTAATGAGTGCAAATGTATATTACACCCGGTTAAATCAATCATCAGCTGGCAATTGACCCTTTTCAGTAAGCACCTCCCATTGCCAAGATGGAGGCCGTAGTGAGGCAAATTATGCAATCTGATTGGCTGGAAACAATATTTCTCGCTATAGACGCCATTTTTCGAACGTTTTTTTCAGCCAATGACCGAACACTGAAAGGGGTCAATTAACCGATTTCAAGTGCCTTGCTATTGGCTGAAATACAAAAGAAAAATGGCGTCCTTGTTGCGGATATCTAGGAAACAGCCAATAGGGTTTCACGATTATCCACATTACAGCCTCCATATTGGCAATGGGACACGCCTACTGAAATAGGTCAATTATGATACATTATGGGAACTGATAATTAATGAACAAAAGCGTTGAAAAATTCTCTATACATATTCAGTCTTGTTCACTGAAGCAATTGAATAGGAGTGTCTTCCAATGCTGCATGGCAAAGTAAATAGAAAGTATGCATATCTTCAACCAATAGGGAGCAAGATGACATTCAATCGCTTTAGTGAACAAGACTTTAGTTATTTTTATATGGGGATTTCAAGTATGTAATATGAATCCCATTATTTTTCCATTACAAATTTATTAATCTGAGTCTGATGGCCACAAATATTCTTAGCAGTGACATGCAAAGTGGGTTTGTCCTCTTTAAAGTGATTTGATAATGGTTAGTTATTACACCATCCAATACTGTTATTAGTATGCTAATCCCATTTAATGATGAGATGAAAAACATATAAGATGCCAATTAACCACCACGCATCGCAATTACGCAGCTCTACTCCATGTTATTGCTGGTATATTTCACGATAAGGAACAAAATATTTGCCTGCAATTCGTTCTAAGGTTACAAATGGCTAAGCCACGCCTCTACTTGGGTAGTAACCCTGTAAACTATACAGGGTGGCCAAAAAGCCTTGGACTCCCTGAAATATATTCGAAACGGCGTGTTACAATTGTTCCATGGTCACAAGTGAATAGTAAGTCTTATGTGAGGATTCGTAAAATCATATCACACGTGACCTTGAACTTCACCTTCAAGGTCGTTCATATTGCATCTTTTAAACTGTTGCAGTTAGCAGCCCAGTTCCAATTTGAAAGTTGTAGAGCATATTGAAATCAGTCTAGTAATAAATATTCCACGTATTTATTTCAAATGTTACTAATCTAGCTAAACGGTAAATGTGTAGAGTAATGAACTAATTAGACGACATGCAGGGAAGCCGCTGTAAGGTTGCAGCTGGCAATCCACAGTTTAGCAAACTATCAAAATAAATACGTGATATGAATTTTCATATGAACTTTATCCAATTTAGACTTTTCTTGATATACATAGTCAATTTGGTGTTTGATACTTTATGTAAAAAATTAATGTGGTGAAACTATATCTTAAAAAACGCACAAAAAAGGGGATATATATGCGTTATGGGGTATATAATGTGAGAACGGAACAAGAAAATAGAGTATAAGCCGAGATGTTTCCACTCGAGTTATTACGCGAAGTGTGCTGTGAATAATCATTTGGCACAATGGAGAGAACTCAATCAAAATTTTTTCTGGGTCTGAAATTATCAGGATGTAGAAGGAAATCCGCCTTTGACGGAATCGCAGATTAAATAAATCGCCTGTAAGATCAACAAAAGTCGATGGCGAAACGTGTTTAAATAGCCTGAAAACTTTAGAGAAAATAAACCGGACGAGTTATAAACCGGCTTTTAAACACGTCAAAAGCATTAAACCTGAAATAATAAACAGCTGATCGTTTGAACAGTACGAACAATTCAAACAAACCTCAATAAAAATCCACACTATTTTGCATTTTCCAATTTCGGTCTACATTTATGAGCATGGAGATCACAAATGTATTTCAATTTCACATAGTATTAATTCAGGAAAACATGTTAACAATATACAGGGTGGAATAAGTCTATTGTTTTATGGAATAACTATGGAATTATAAGATATATTTTTGAACGGTGTTAACTTTACTGGACAAATACCATGGGATGATTCAAATGTGCCACCAAACATGACTTTGACCTTCACCTTCAAGGTCATAGATGTTACAACTTGGAAAGTACACATCGGAATGTACCACACCCAATTGCAAACTTGTAGCTTGCTGAGTCACAAACCGTTTAAGCTAATTTCTGTGTTTATCTGAGGTACTTGTGAATTTCAAGTTGCATTTTAGGTGAACAAGATTGTGCATTGCAGGGAAGCAGAACATCAGCCTTCAATACGTATGCACTCACAAGATGGTTGCCTGCAGTGCATTAGGCTGTTCACTTGAAATTGAAGTAAAATTCACACATACCTCTGATAGACGTACAAAGCTACTGTCCCTTCAAAGAAAGATTGAGCTAGGAGGTTCCTATTTGATGTTTTGAAGGGGTGCACGGTTGCAGTTTGAGGCAGTCATAGCATGCGCACCTGCAGCCGCGCACCCCTTCAAAACATGAAATAGGCACCCTCCTAGCTCAATCTTTCATTGAAAGGACAGTAATCAAGCTACAAGTTTGCAATTTCATGCGGACCTTTCCATTTCTTACTTTGAAGATGAAGGTCAAGATTCCATTTGGTGACTCATTTAAATCGTCCCAATGATATTTTAGGAGTGAAGTGAACACTGTTTCCAAATATCTCTTACCGTTCCATAGTTAATCCGTACACAGTAAGATACTTTTTCCAATCTGCATCTTTGTATTATTTTTATCCAAATCTATAATATGCTACC
>JAQFZQ010002219.1:0-14979 GCA_034696005.1 Glomeris marginata
GTCCGTTCTTCTTAAAATGATAACACAAAACGATTGATAACATTAACCGGGATTACAATAAGCGGCTTCTACTGTATTAGTATTTTAACCCTTTAATTTGTATGTTTTAAATTTCTATTGTAGGCCTATATTTTAATATTTATGTGTGTGTAATACAAAAACATGTTTGACTAATTAAATAATTAAATACAAAGTACTTTAATGTTTTTATTACATTTCAGATAACTTCCCAAATAAATAATGGGACTTGATGTATTTGTCTTCGACATCATCGAAAGGTAAGAGACATATTCCTTTTTAAGAGCATTATATGGTTTAAACCCCATTGTAAGTTCTTCTAGTTTTTTGCACATTAAAAGTTCAAATAGTGATGTGGATGTATTTTTGAAAAGCTATCCATCACTGGGAATACGTAAGTTGAATTGTGCAGAACGTGATCGGAATGCGAGATCAATATTGCGTATCCCATGAACATGTTCTCTTATATTTTCTGTGAATTAAGATGATCCTCTACAGAAATGATAGATTGAAATGTGTATAGGTACCCTTCACTTTTTAAAAATGAACTTATATTTCCATATTGTTTTTATCAATATTTAATCATTTCATCAAGGATTTCATTGATGCCGCGTAGCGGCTATCAAATATTTACCGACAACTTAGAAATGGTTTTTGTATGACTCGCTTCTATATGCCACATGGGTATATCATCTCTTTTTGCTTAAATTTGTAACTTAAAGGTGAAGTGGCATGGCATTATTTCAACACCAAATTTTACCAAAATAAGGGCAAACTATTCACCAAACACCCCAAAAAATTTGAGAATTTTTGACTTAATGGTTTCCATGATATTAGCTACCAAAAATTGCTAAATAGGAGGTCGGATAGCAAAAATCCTAACTTAAACACCCCCGTTTAATGCGATTGAAATATTATGCATAAAACCATACTCAAATAAAGAATTGTACCCATATTACTGTACATACTGCTGTTTGAATGAATTTGAAAATAATCCATTCAATAAACTTATTGATTTTACCAGTAAATCCCTTGCCTATTTTTTATTCAGTTAGAAATGTATAGGTAAATTTTTAGAGTATGTACATCTTACAAAACCATGTCAGGCCTCTAGTAATACCTAATATTTTATGGACTCCTTGATGTTGGAATAAATGTATTCATACTATATTGGATAACATACCGATGCAAGTTCAGTATGTATTGCTAAGCCCTTGCAAAATGCTGTAATGATTAATGCCATATTTTGCCTCCAGTTGTGGTGGCGCTGCAATCGTGTGATCTCTAGCTATTTGTGTGAGGAAATCGAATGTAACCCTGGTGATGGCACCACCACATCAAATCACATCCCACCAGACCTTCATTTGCCTTTTGCTAAATTGAACACTTAAAATCCTGAATTAAAAGAAAGAAGATTTACAGAACTTGCTATGTTACAAGATAATCCTAGCTTAATGCTGTAGGTTTTAGTCATGTGATCCTCAGCAGCTGTGGTTTGTCTCATGTAAACTGTGGTTTTGATTCACAATCACTTGTTTGTTCCAATATTATATCTCCAATGGGACATTTGCTTCAATGGAATGAAACAATGCCGTACATGTATAGGGTTCTTTCTGTATCATCAAGATGGCGTCCATAACCATGTGATAAATCCAACAGCCAATGAGCTCTTTCCATTGTTTCTGATAAGCTGTTATTGATAATTCACTTCATTTCAGCCATTTTGAATTAAAAACAGTGAAATTGTAAGTGTAGCTTTACTCCGCAAGCACAATCGTAAATTTCGGCATCAAAATGGCGCCCAAATTTTAGTTTTCTGTACTGTTATGTAATAGTAAGGTTTCTATTGAAAACTAACCTTATATTGCTGTACTTTCAATGTATTGAATGGCTGGTGTGCATATATTGTATGCCCAACTTGATCCAAAATGCAAAATCATGAATCTTGGCATCAAAATGGCGCCCAAATTTTAGTTTTCTATTATTTTATGTGGTAATGATTCTAATTAAAACTAACTTTATATTATACAGCTGAAACTGTGAATGTATTGAATGGGTGGTGTACATAAATTTTAAGTGCAACTTTCTTTGCAAGCGTCAGCATGAATTTGGGCATCAAAATGGCGCCCAAATTTTAGTCTTCTATTCTCTTAGTACGTATTAATGATTCTAATTAAAACTAACCATATATTTTTACAGCTGAAACTTTTAATGTATTGAATGGGTGGTGTATATAAATTTTGTGCAACTACTCCGCAAGCGTAAGCATTAATTTGGGCATCAAAATGGCGCCCAAATTTTAGTCTTCTATTCTCTTATGTATTAATGATTCTGATTAAAACTAACTTTATATTACATTGCTGAAACTTTTAATGTATTGAATGACTGGTGTTTATTAATTGAAACTTTTACGCGCAGTACGTGAAAACATGAAATAAGCAATTGAATTATTTTCTCGTGTTTCGGATGAGGATATCATTGTCAACGTGAATGAGGGTCAACCCTGGGTTAATTACTAGTACTTGGGTCCCTGCTATATAAACCATATAAATATGGAAGCAATTTTGTTCTCTTTCCATCTCTCTTGTCATAAGCCCAGATTTGTATTGATGTGTCGTCAAGATTTGATTGGCAATTTGGCCAGCAATTAATTTAATTCCGTTTTACTCGTTTATCCATCCATATGCATGTTACATGTTGCCTATTTCTGTGTAAGATCTAGTAGTATTTATCGGATTTGACAGGATTTTGAGCTGAGTGCATGGGCAGCAGATGAAAATTATATTCTGTTTTGTGTACCACATCCAGAATATAGATGATATTTTAAGATTTAATTCACCTATAGGACAAGATTGAAGTGCATGTAAATAAACCAATGAAAAACTTCTACTGTACTGTACAATTGACTGGAATTTATTTTTAAAAAATTCTTATTTGGAAATGTTCATAAAAAAAAAAAAACAAGAAAACTGATTTTTTAATAATATAGGCCTATTTGGAATAAATTGCTGAAATTTTTATTGATGTTGTATAAATATAGCATCATTAGAACCATGTACTATAAAATTTAAGGGAACATTTTAAAATGAAGTTACAAAAATGTTATTTTATATTTCAAATAGATCAGATTTTATCCGCAGTTAAAGAAATAACATAATTTATGAACTCTCCCTTGTGATTGTAGGCGATCAAATAACCGGTTCATTTGCTTACTTTGTGATGTATGAGATGCATAGTGTTGTTGACTTAGCTGGATAGTAGTTTATTTGATTTCCCATGTGCACAGAACCAAGACTGACTTTTTTGATTAATTGTGTTGATTTTTTTAATGCATTGTTATTCTCAATTGCTATTTCAGTCCTCATATTATTATTTGTTTTTTTTTTATTTGAGTTTTTTTAATTTCCTTGATCCTAAAGTTGTAATTGCTTATTGCAATTATATTGCTATTCATAATTAACTTGATATGTACATATAAATGAAAAAAACTTATTTTTTACCTCCAAAAGTTAAAGCTGAAATACTCGTATATATTAAAGTTTAACCTTATAAGACTTAATTACAGCTATGCCATATAAAAGTTGCTATTTCCATGTTGCACACATGATTTATATATATATCCACCAATAAAATAAATAAAAGTTCTATTAAACAGAATTTTATAAATTTTTACTATACTGAAATCACATTCAAGGTTGCACTAATGAGTGATTAGTAAAGGGTTGAAAATGAGATAATAAAAAATTGTTTGACCAATGTGGGGTAGTTATGACACAAGTGGGCGTGGCTAACAACTACTCAAATGCCTGATTGGTCAAAAAGTTCATAATTACCCCCTTTTTCCATAACCACCATCCCCTTAATGGTGCAACTTTGAATGCGGTTTCAGTATATACAAAAAAGTTCAATAAAATATATTATGTAATTTTGAATTGAATGTAGTTTTTCCATTGGAAAAATGATATATTTTGTGTAATATTATGAAAGTAATATTTCTATAGTATGTACTGTATTAAATAGTGGTAATTGGAGGGTAATTTTTGATTGGTTTATATCAATAAAACAATTAAGACAATGCAGCTTTAAAATGTGAAGTTTTTCATACAATTTCAATGAATTTTTTACCAAACATGTAAGTAATTCATGTGATATGTGTGTGGGAATTTATGAATGTATCACATGATGCGTTAAATCAGCTCTGATTTCTTGATGCACTAGGATTTTGTTGTTTACTTTTCCATCAGAAAGTTGGGTTTCCATGGCTTGCCTATTTTTCAAAATTTCAAATCCTCTGACAACAATGGCAGGTTATTCTTTATGGCTGATCACTTTTTATTCGCTCGTTGCACCAAGGGAATTGACAACATATCCGGCAAAAATCATTTGACAAAAGTTTGACTTTGATCAATATGTCTTACTGAACAAATTGTGATTTTCTAACACAATTTTATTTAAAGTTTATGAAGCCAATGTGTCGGCGGTGCAATGAGCTCATTGGGCGGAGGAAGGCGAAATGAAAGTGAGCAAGGCGAGATCCCGAACCCCCGGTGTTGAAACATACCTAGTTTACATGGATTTTAAAAATATTTAATAATAAACAGAATTATAATAATATTTAAATGTCATTTATTCTGTCTAATGTAGCAAAATTAAAAAAAAAAAAAATAGTTACAAATACTGTTTTGCTATATTTTACAAGGAATTATAAAATCTTTATAATAGTGTTAATCTTTCTGATAATAAATGTAAATATTTACATTTTCTATTGGTTTAGTCGGTTTAGTAAAAATGATATTGGAATAATAAATACATAATTGTGTGTATAGTAGCGCCAGTTTTACTCCTGGTGGCGACTTATGTAACTAATATTAAGCTACTTTATTTTCCTAGCTTTGTCAGAAATAATGTTTATTAAAAATAACAATACACTTTATATAAATTAAAACTTCAAAAATTTTAACTTTCTATTTTGTTTTTGTAATTTCTTAAAGGTGAACTGACAGGGTGGTAAAAGTGGACTATGACCAACCCTACCATTGGGTAAATTGGGACTACTTGCCAATTAGTCTGTCCATGATTGGCCAGAAAAGAGTAAAGTTCAGAGTTCACCACCCTGTCAGTTCACCTTTAATGTGGTCCCAGTTGTGACGTCACTGGCTTTGATAAATGGATATGGACGTGGCTTCATTTTTCCATTTCATATCCTCCAAAATTTCCTTTATGGTGTAAATTGCTTAGCATAAACAGTTAGCTTTTTTAATTCATTTTAATGTTTATATAGGTTTGTTCTGTTTACACTCAACTTGAATTTTGCACCCAAAATGCAACATCTGCTGTTAAAACAAAAGTTGCAGAATATTTGTGCTCTTAATGTAATTCAGTTTATTTAATACGATTTAGGTAATTTTATTGATTTGTATGTAACATCTTTCAATCCCCAAAATTAGAGAAACTATAATAATAATAATAATAATAATAATAATAATAATAATTAGGCCTAATAGTAATTATTATTATTGTCATCTCAATATTATAATAATAATTTTTATTTTTAATTCTAAGTCATGTGAGCTGTTCATTACGTATATAAAAATGTTAAAACAATATGTACATCACACCTTAACAATAACAACATTGGTATTCAAATATACAATTTGATTTGATTTACATATATTTTTTCTGGCAAACAAACTGAATTTTAAATTATTCGATCAATAAAATGTAAATGTGACATTTTTTAAAACTCCATTTGTTGAAGCGCTCTTACATTTTGCCTACATATTCACCATAATGTGTACACCTATTACACCTAATAAATGACAGTCCATAATCTCCAAATTAGAATTTCAAACGAGATTTTGTGCTGTTGAAACAAAATTCACATAGTTATTGTAATATTATGCTGAGCTTTCCAGGGAAGCCAACTTATATTACAAAGGGGTCGCTTTTAAAATTTGAGTGCTTCTCCAATGATCTCGCTTCTCAGATTTGGAACTCTACCTACTTCAACACCACTTTGTAATATTAATGCATAATTGAGTCATTTCTTACCTTTAAAAGTTTAGAAACTAGCATTTTTTATGATTTTGATACGGTGGCAACGAGAATATTCTCGGTTCACCGAAGAGTTTATTTCTAAAGTTCACCATCTATAATAAAAAATCCAGGCAATTGATTTTCGCACTAGGAATGCCAGTAGCATCAGTACTTTTCGATGCGACTCCCACTATGGCAAGCCTGAGGTTACATATTTTTGAACCCTTCGAAATAAATCGGTTTTTCTTCTATATAGAGATGCTACCGAAGTTGCATTGGAGCTGCCACAACACCATTTTTTTTGTTTTTGGAGAAAAAGACAGGGGGGGGGGGGTGTTGAAAAAATTGGGGGAAACAGGGGTGGAACACCAAAAAGAAATGTAAATCTGTCTTTTTTGTTGTTGCAATTTGACATGTTCTATGCAGATAATCTGAGAAGTTTGAAGTTTAACCTCCAGACATACATGAACATATGTAGCTTTTCACTAATGGCCAGCCTTTGGCTGTTGGATGTGATCATCTGATCATCGACAAGTCACGTATTGATCTTGTTTGTAAACGAGGAGCCGAATTACACAAGGGGTCATTCATAAAGAATGTATGGAAATATTCTCATTTCCAAATATTCAAAGTAAATAAGTCAATATCCTTTAGTGTAACTTGGTAATTGCAATCTAATAATGTTGATTTTGGGTTGTATAGGGTTCAGGGTTCAGATTAAGGAGGAGGTGGACCTGTTAAAAATATTGAAAGTGATGCATGTTTAAAATTTAAGCAGCAACAATCAGTAATTTGGAATGAATAATTAAAAGCATGACATTGCAAGTCATAACTTTAAGCCCCTTGGTGGATAATGAATTAATCATTTAATCCATATGAGCATTTGTTAATATTAATGTGCAGAATTAGTTATTCATTATTCATAGGGAAGTGTGGGGAAACACTAAATTTTTACTCTCTCAAGTGGAAGCCAATCAGACCACTTGGGGATGATTTCACACTAGGATTGGATGATTTTGTTGCATTATTAAACTAGAATCTACATTGAGATTAACAACTGCAATACTGTTTTGTAATTAATGATTCTAATTATTTATTTATGTTGCAATTCAAAGTATTCTGAAAGATAGAAATGTTTTTAATAATGTATTTATATATGAATACAGTGAACCTCGCTTATAATCAACTGGAATATTGGCAAACATCTGTTATTGTCAACAAACTAAAAAGGTCCTGCCATCAGAATAGGATATTCAATACAAATTACCTTGCTTTCAGTAAACTTGTATATAGGAAACCCTCATTGCTAGCAACTGATTACCGCCCTAAAACCGTTTTTAGAACACCTTATATTGTCAACTGAAGGGTCAAATCCATTTAACTTTATGAAGTGACTGACAGTTGAAACGAAATCAAAATTGTAATAAATTTGCTCATTACACTGGCGGCAACATGAAGGAACATTGACACTTAAGTAATTTTTCTTAGCCCTAAGAAACACTTTAACAAATAAAGTAATATTTTTAAAAAATAGTTTAAGATGTATATTAAAGGTTGTATTAATTAACATTTGACATTACAACAGCTGTATATTTTAAAATAAAGATCGGAACTTACTTTCCGGATAACGTCCATTCAATTTTCTATATATCACATACTTATGCCTTAATATTTGTGTAAATAAATTCTAAGCATGTGCGTTATTACTATTGGTGATTTAATATGAAGGTATTCATTGATTGCAGCGCCCTCTAGGTGGGTTATTTCAACTATGATGCTTACCCTTAAATAAAATAAAAAATATTCTTAATGGTTCTTTTCATTTTTGTTTATTTTGTATGTTTTCCTTGCTGTTTTTAAAATTGATAAAATCATATTTTGTTTTTAATTGGTTTATAATTACAGTATAACAAGATAAACTAATGTTTTGTGAAAATTCTTATTTACCTAGCTGTAACCAAATATATTTTAAAGTTTGATTGTTTGTTTGATTGTTTGTTTGTTTGTTTGTTTGTTTTTATATTATATTGTACATATTTCACTGTTCTTTTGTTACACCACTTACTTTGTGTAGCTTATATTTGTAGTTAAGTTACCTTAAAGTTGAAGACACTTAGGCCTATGTTCTGAAGTTTGCTCAATTCTTTTATAAGGGGATTGCATTGAAAGTGTTTTGTATCTAGGCAAAATGATAAGTTGTTGTGAAGATGAGGAAATGTTTTGACAGGATGTGAAGATGTGAAATTTATTATGTTAGATATATAGAGAAATTGTTTTGGCTTTTTGCAAGCAGCCTGTTTCATATATCGATTTGGGTGTGTTGGTCACGTGGGTGTTGTTGCCCTTGGCGATTAAGGACATCTCAGCACCCTGTTAAGGGCGTTACCATTCATTGCCAGTGTCCTCATTCCATTGGTTGACATTTTATTCGACCAGTTTTGCTCCATCTAATACGATTAATGAATTCCCTTTGTCAAAGGGCTTCATATATTGTATGTATGACCTGTTGCTGCTTTCACTGCATTGCACTTTCTAGTACATAAAATGGCAATTGGCATTTGTATATTGCACAAGATTGCATCTTCCAGCAATTGGAATGCAGACAATTTAATATATTCTCTTCAAAGTGGTCTTTATACTTGAAATTCATATTTCGGACCAAAGTGGTCAACTTCAACTGACCTTTTAAATGTACTACGAGTAAAATTACCTACAAGTAAAATCCCTATAACTTACCGCAAATGACATATCATATAAAACAATGTATAACAAAATTCTCTCTGATTAATTGCATTTATTATCACATTATAAAATTGACTGGACACTGGACATTGACCTTAAAATTCGGAGTAAAGAACATTTTTGAAAGTTGGTGTACTAAAATTACTTCTTTACAAAGGAAAATTTGTTATAAAGAATTCGTTTTATAGTATAAATTTAACATGGTGGCCAACCAAATTATTAGAAAAATTCGTTACAGCGGTCTTTTCTTTAAAAGGAGGTTCGTTAAAAGGAGGTTTAACTTAAGGCGGAAGAAGGCTGAGCGAACCATACACTGCAGCCTCCACTGTATAAAAATCGGCCACATCCAGCAAACATCAACAACAAGCTCAGGAAAATTACAGGGAATAGATTAAAGTATTATATACACATAAAAAATATATCGGTGATCAGGAAGTGATTAATAACCTGCCAATAAATTCCAGAACTTCAAGGACAGATTCCCAATACACTAACAAAAATAACCAAAAACCAAACACTGTAGGATATTCTGCATGCAATTCTTAACCCTGTAGTGCGATTGGAATTTTAATTTAATCAATACTAAATTTAAAATATGTAAAAATGTTTTGTAGTGTATGGTTTGCTCAGCCTCTTTCCGCCTTAATACCATATTAAGATTAATTTATTTCTAATAAGCATTTCACGACCATAATGGAATTATCTCCTCGGCCAATCACATTATTTCATTATTTGATCGATCCAGAGTTAACTACTTTGGGAAAAGCTAGTAAATAAATCAACACGCATCTAGTATTGGTAATATCGTAAAAGTGGCCAACAGCTTTAACTGTGGTCAGTAACTGTTGCACTTGTACTAAATAAAACTCATCAAAAAGTTTGTAAAGTATACTGTAACCTGCGTAACGCAGTTGTGCATGTTGGTAACGTGCCTTGTGAAAGATACAGTGAATTGCTTTGCTGGTTATTAGAATAAATGTTGGCATTCACCACATGTTGTTTACTATGCAGGTACTTTTTTGTTTTACACACATTTCTGTACCCACTGATCATGTTGCGCTTCACTGCAATGCATCCCTGTTTGCGTGGCGAACTCGCTGTTCAGAGGCAGCAGCGAAACTGAAATATCGATTACTCCTTCAATTTACCACCAATTTGTAATCTGTTTTCATCAACGTGTTCACGAAATGTTGTCTTTAATTTTTTAATTTACTACCCACCTATCACAACAGCTGACAAAGATAGAATCTGTTTGACCTTGAAGCTGGAGTCCAAGGTCATGTGCGATATGATTTTTGGAATCCTCACCAGTTACTTCCTATTCACTTTAACTTTAACAAAGCTATCTGTAACCATTCCACTGTTAAACCAACTTTATGGACTTTTGTACCACCCTGTATATAAGCTATTTCATAATGTTCTAAAACTTTTTATTTTAAAGACTATTTCGATATAATTAGTAAAAGTTAAATTTAAAAGATAATATTAAAACAAATGATGAAAAATAATTCTAGGGATGTATTGATTTGTTTGGAAATAATAATGGAACTATATATATATAGGCCTACTTGATACTGTCATTTTGATGTTTCTATACTTGGACACTTCAATTTTGACGAAGATGTGTTGTCATATTTTGGCCCATTATGGTAAAATGACACGCAGCAACGAGCACTTACTCTTTTGCTCCTCCAGTTATTAAACTGAAAGGCTTTTATCGAGAAATTCCACTTTTTTTGTCAACCTATTTCACAAGTATATATAATGCAATATTTGAACTTTTTCCATTACATTATACCTACAGATAATTGTATACCTAACATATATGATCCATTTACTATTACATTTTTTTTCTTGCATGAATTGTCAAAATGTTCTTGTTCATCTACTGTAATAAAAGTTTTCTGTACCATGAAACTATATATATTTAATTTACAGGGAATATTGTAAAATTTTGCTGCTTATTTTATATTTGTATATTTTATAAATTTGTATGTAGGTGATAAACATTAAATTAACAAATTAACTACTAACTTATACTAAACACACAATTCAAAAGCAATACTTTATAACTATTATTTCCTATTTAAAAATCCAATTTCACAAATATTAGTTTCACAGTATATTACTAATTTGGAGTAAATTAAACTATTATCATTATTTTACTGTCTTGGAATAAATTAAACTATTTTAATTATTTTAATTACTAATTTGAAATAAATTAAACTATTTTCATTATTTTAATTACTAATTTGAAATAAATTAAACTATTTTCATTATTTTAATTACTAATTTGAAATAAATTAAATTATTTATTATTTACTAATTTCGAAATAAATTAAACTATTTTCATTATTTGTTACATGTTTCTGTCAAGTAGTTTATTATTCGAAAATAATAAGTTGATCATTAATAATAATTAAGACTTACATAGGTTAATAAATTAATGTGATTATAATTCACAGCCTATTTAATTTCAAATTATGTTCTACTTTTGATTGTTCATTCTAATGTGGTTTTCAATATTGTACTACTGTACACAAGTAATAAAATTGCTCCTAAAAAGTAAAAGAAATCAAACAACCCTTCCCTCCCCAAAATAAAACAGCTTTGTGTGAAATTTATTAGTAGTTTGAAGTGGTACATTTTCCAGACTACTGTTTGTGGTTTATAGAGTCCTTTTTTACAAGCTTTTTATATCTGGAATCATAGTTTATTCGGAGTAAATCGAAAAATGTGTAGGCTAATTGACAATTTACAACAGTAATTTTACTCTTCTGAATAAGCCATTCAAAATGGCGGTGCCAAGAAAAACGACACTCGTTGTCTAGACTACCATTTTATGTTTGCCATAAATTTTATTTGTGCCGCAATATGTTGGAACTTTCAAGAAATTCAGCCTAGAATTTAACATATGTAATTTGCCATTTGCTTTTGTCTAATCTTTGATTTCCTCTGCTGTTTTCAATGCAGAAAAATAAATAAAAATCATCTTTAAAAGTGTATTTTGTCCATGTTGCAATAGATATTTACTTCCTAGTGGACATGACTGGTGTAATGGCGGCCAAAGAAAGCCATGTAAACTTATGGATATTTGTTTAAAGGTGAACTGACAGGGTGGTAAAAGTGGACTATGACCAACCCTGCTATTGGGTAAATCAGGACTACTTGCCAATTAGTCTGTCCATGATTGGCCAGAAAAGGGTAAAGTTCAGAGTTCAGTTCACCTTTAATAATAATAAATATTTATTTAATAATATTACCTATATGTTCAATTTTGTAATTTGCTTTCATAAGGGGGTGACAGTGTTTAATGGAAGAGCTGAAAATTCATTTAACAAATCCTGTTTTTACTACTTTTCTGCACCAGTTCTGTTCCAGTTCTTTCTTTCAATATGTTACACTAAGTTACAGCAATAATGAAAATAACTCCTTGGTTATTGTTCCATTTTCTCATTGCTCTTTTGCACCAATGCCAAAACTCTATTGGAAACTGGACAAATTTGATTGGCACATAGCCAAATTGTAAGAATAAATTGGTAACTGTCATCTCTAACGTTTCATGTCGGCCATTTTGATGAACACTGTTCCAAATTTGCACATCTAAATGTGTTTTTTCCAGTAATAACACTAAGAATGTCCATAATAAATAAAGTTTGTGGGGAAAATGTAATAGGTTTTTTGTGAAGAAATGTGTGAAACTTTCCTATTGGCTGTTCAGTTTTGTGGTGCTATATCTGCAGGCCAGTGTGCTGAATTAACAATGAGTTCATTGATTCAATGTCATAGGCTCCTCCCCGTTCAGATCCAACCATTCAAAGTGTTTCTTGGCATTTTCTCATCCATATGTAGTATAGTTAGGGAGAATTCATTAATGATGTTACCTATAGCAAATTTGAAGTTATTTAATGATATAAAATTATGTTACACTCCTATAAACATTATAGCTGAAAGGATTTTAATATTCACTTTTAATATGTATTTTTAAATTTCATATAAGTTGGCTTCAGAAAATCAAGTTCGAAATTACATTATACATTCATATCTCCAACTATGCCCTTAATTTGCATTAATTAGCATATTGCACATGCTGTGAGATTTACTGAGCACTTTGTTACATGATAATATCCTATTCTGGAGTTAAATTTGTTGTGTATCCACCAGGTGGTGCATTTTATGCAGCTGATGGCGGCCATTTTGAGCACAATCTGACATTGCAAAACTGTAGATTGGATTGTTTTCAAGATTCATACTGAATTTGATAATAATATTAGTATTTTAAACAGACTTATTAAAAATATAAAAAGGGAATGATTTTTCCAATCATGGTATTTTGTATAGATGGCTATCCGGAAAGTAATAGCCGTTTTTTATTTTAAAATACAAAACTGTTGTAATGTCAAATGTTAATTAACATAATGCTTAACATGCATCTTAAACTACTTTTTAAAATTATTACCATACATGTGAAAGTCTTTCATGGCCCTAGAAATAATAAATTTTGTAACAGGTCATCAAATAAATAAATTCGTGTAGATTAAATATATTCCTGAAGAAGTTAACACTTGTTCCCTTTAATGTTAATTGCTCCTCACACCTTTTAATTGACTAATATGTTGTTTAATAAGGATTTTACCAAGATTTGACACAGTTTAAACGAGGTCACACTTGTAAAAACTTGCTCAATACAATGGCAGCAACATGAAAGAGCCTTTACACTGAGGCTATTTTTCTTAGGAACAAGGAACACTTTCAAATTAAAACTAATATTTTTAAAAAATAGTTTAATATGCATGTTAAATGTTTTGGTTATTAACATTTCATATTAGTACATCTTTGTATTTTAAAATAAAAAACGGCGGTTACATTCCGGATAGCTGTCATACAATTTCAATCCCATATATGCATATAGACTTAATTGTTTGAGTAGGGGAATTTTAATGTTGTAAATATTTATGTATGGTCCAAAATGTTTAATGAGAACATTTAGGGTTGGATATTACAAATATTGATGTGTTGTGCAATATTTTGGTGCATTGTTGTTGCATAGCTATTTTTGAAAGGATTGAATAGGAACACACCATGTGCTGTAAACAATAAAGTGCCATGAACAATAAAGCACTATATGTTATATAAAACGATGCTTCAGAGGCTTCTATCTAACTAAATACAGTATGTGACATAGTGTGTGTATTTTAGAAAGAAAACAGGAAGTGAGTGTGAGTGAAAAACTGTCATGAAAATGTGTGAAAGCAAAAATTTGCAGTGACAAGTTGTTGAAAAGAACAGTTTTTGGTACATGTATGTAGATCTACACAACATATGTTGAGGATATTATCAATGGCCCTAAGCTCTTAGCAACAGTAAATCTGTATATAATCATTTCACAAAATGTAAACAGTGATGCTTCAAATTCTATCTAATCCAATTTATAAAATACTCAGTTGCACTATTATCCACATCACCTCATGCCAAATAATCATATTTCACACTTTCTTGGAGATACCCATACATACAATTGTTGCATTTATCCTGCAGATTTGTGTAGCTCTGCTTGCATTCAAATGCAACATGTAAATAACTGTAATATCCTTTCATAAAGGATTTGCTAATACAGTAATGGTAATATACCATATTGCAAAATCAATATCACATTTTAAATATGTTATGTTTAATTTATTATTTTCCTAACATTCAATCATTGAATTATATTCATTAATATTTAATGAGACAAAATCTTGACAATATACTTTATAGTATTAATTAATAAATGGTTGATTTTATAGCTGGTGATTCTCTATAGTAATCTTATAATTCCTTGCTCAATGAGTTTAATTTAATTTACAAATGTAAGCATTGCCTGTTGAAAAAATCATGAGTGTCTTGGTTGAATCTAATATGTGAATATAATTTGATGAAGTCTGTTAATCGGCTTAGGGATTTAATATTTATTTAAACCTATTGGACTGACAGACGGATTAAAGACATGCTTTTATTAATTGGTATCACAGATAAATATATGCTTTGTTTTGTCTATCTAAACTTAACATACTTCATCATTGTTTTATTATTCCCAAAAGTTTAATTCAATAGTCCTGTAAATTAATTTAAAGGTGAACTGACAAGGTTAAAAATGTCGACACCAATTGCAACCAGAATTTAATCATAAGCTCACACTAATTT
>JAQFZQ010002220.1:0-14968 GCA_034696005.1 Glomeris marginata
ATTAGCATTAATTAATCCACATATCACCAGCTACCTACCCTGTCAATGTGGCCAGACCTTACCGTTACACCCTGTATTAATTGCATTCAGTTTTTGCTGTTGCTAACTTTTGGAAGTTAATTATATTACATGTATAAAGCCCATAATATAAAATAAAGGACCATTTATATAACAGATTAGTAGTTAAGTAAAAAATAGCATTGACATTTATCATATACTGTTTTTAAAACATGTTTAAAAGTTATTTGCAAAAACTTCCCATGATGTATAGAATATAAAGGGAACTTTAGAAGTAAAATGTGCACAAATTCATGAAAAATTCAAGCAATAATTCAAGCTGCCTTAGAAAACTGGAGAAAATATGGTAATTTTATAAGTGTCAGGATTATGAGGGATTCAGCTACAAATCATATGGAAAATAGCAAAACAAGTAAACGTTTAAATTATGGTTATGGATTCAAAAAACATTTATAAATTAATAACACATGCTGTTCAAAAATTGCCAAGGAAACAAACTAATTTGTAAAATATCCAAAATAAATAACAATGATTGTTATACATTATTAAAAAATTAAAACGTATTAATTCGTGTTTTATTCACAAAGTTTCCAGTAACTATATTTACACCCAAACAACCCCTTCTAAACTTATCCATAATAATAATTTAATGAATTTGTGATCAAAGTTTGCGCCAATTTCATCGATAACAACGTCATGACTTAATTTTTCATTTCTACCAGTTCAATTTTTCATTTTCCTCATGTACTATGATGTTTCCCCCTGCAATTCAACATCCACACACCATTTCATCCGGTTTCCAAAGAATCTTGCTAATGTAAAATTGTGACAGATGCTTTTTCACTGCTAAACCAATAATTGAGCCATTTTGCCGTTTAGTTTTTTTCTTTCTATTTCGATAATATTCAAGCGTTTTTTTTACTAAAAGTTGTTTCAAAACATAGTAATACTATTGTTGCGGTGATTGCATTGATAAGTGATCCTACTTTCAAAGAAGTCACTGCAAGTAATATTTTTAAAGCTTCTGTCATGGAGTACAAAAAGCATGCTTTGACTGACAAAATCAGTCATCTTCAGTCGAAACATGTTCGGCTGAGAGGAATTTCTTGGTTGGGTGCACTCACATTACACCCAGTTACTGAAGAAATCAATTTTAAAATGTATTTAAGGGTTGTTGTTTGTGCTCAGAATTTCCCTTTATGTAATAACAAAAATCTTGTGCCCCCAGCTATGCAGTCAACAAGCAGACATATAGCAATAGGAACGTACAGAAAACATGGATTTGATCAAATCTTCGAAGATGTAGCAGATAAATGGGGAAATAAATGAGATTTCAGATCAAATTTTCCCAATAACATAAATTGATTTAATCCAGAATATGTTCAAGATGGTTTACAAACAACATTTGAAATATTAGTATAGTATTTCAGTGTTTCTGAACAAATCCTTTTATAAAATTACACATGTTTACTTCATGTTAACCTCTATTTGTTTAAATTTTGAAGGCTGAATTTATAAGTTGTACAAATGTATTAATAAAGCTGACATAATAAAGTTCGAAATACTGTTTTTAGTGACTGACTCAGCTTGCAGGGAAATTATAAAATTTCATTGTAACATTGTTATATTGATGCATTGTAATAAATCTTTAACATAACACTAACAGTATTAACAACTTCCCTGACTTTTCATAAACTTTCAATATAAATATATGGCATATCAATTTATTTTGGGGCTTTGTGGTTCTATCAAACATGGAAATTATTGAATTAACTACTCATTTTTTAAGCAGGTATTTTTCTTTCCTGTTAACAGTTCCCTTTCATACTTGAGACATTACTGAGAATTCCCATTTCATCTGCACGGATAAACGGGATTTTGATCATGTATAGGATGAATTTGCACAAAGAACCAAAAAGTTAATGTGCTTCTTCTGCATCACAGAACCCATTGGTTTTTATCAATCTACTTTTACTTGATTAGCAACCATAAAAAAGGGGAATAAAGTTAAAGGGAATGAAAGAAAGATGTGTGATCGATAGCAAATGGCGCCATCCAACATGTAATTAACAGTTCAAATTCAGGCCAACTTACTACTAAAGTGAGGACATAAGTGGCCATGTGTCACATCCAGATGTAAACTCTTGATCCATGTTACACAGTAACATGGTGTGTGAGCATATACAAACACTTAGTTTAGAAACTTCTTGTATATATGGAAACATGGGAATGTGGCAAAAACCTGGGCACACAACTTTTCTTTTAACCTGGATTCAATTTAGAAATATCGATCTGTTACCAGTTGACAGCAAAATCTGTAGACAAAATTCCCCAGAGTGCAACTCAACTTGTCAATCACATTTTTTGAATCTGCTATCTGTTTTTGTAAAAAGCAAGAAGTAAATATGCTAAACCGATTCGTGCAAAGAATTCGGCAACACCAACGCAAAACTTGAAAACCCGCAGGGTTTCTAAATAAATATCCAATATATGCGTACAAAAATGCAGGGTGGTCCAAAAATCGTGGCCAACGGCGTAAACATTTCCTTTCCCATTTCCACTTAATGGATAACTTCAATGAGAAAACACTTTATTATTGATATCTTATAGTTAATATTTTACAAATGTAACCTCCCAACTTTTATATATCCTGTCAAACATATGATAAAGAATATATGGCAGTTGTGAAACAGCATATAGGGGGTGTGTCGAATAAGGTTGATGTGCTGTTTCTGTTGGAAATTAGTCATGAATAAAAACCATATCCTTGTATTTTCCATAATCGTTTTGAATATAAATCATGTATTCCCTTAATAACAATGATAAAGTTAAGGATTTCACATTGAAGGTGTATTGGAAGCAACAAATAACAATGATAAAGTTATGGATTTTACATTGAAGGTGTATTGGAAACAACAGTTTGTCTTCATAGACCCGGGAAAAACTTTCTCATGGCAAAATGAATCAAAAAGGTGTTTAAAATTTAGTAGAAATGTATTTATTAATTTATTGTAGGCTAAAAATGGTGTATTACATCACGATTACATTCTCTTGATATCATATTTGTTCATATCAATGCATTTTATCCATTAAAAAAATTATTTGCACTTGTAATTTTGTCAGGAAGATCCCTCTAAAAGTTCCCAATTTTAAATAATTATTTACACGGAAAGATTAAAATATAAAATTAGAACATAATTAATATGGAATGAAGTATATGTAATTGTATTGTACTTAATATGTTTAATATTCTAATTCATATCTCTCCAAAAACATATCCCTAAATTAAAAAATACAACTTTCATGTTTTTCCTCACTTCAGAACTGTACAATATAATTAGTTAGATTACAAGATTAACAATTAGCTACATTCATATTAAAGACAAGAATTTTACAACCAGTGGATTCTCGGGTGGTTTACTATTTTTCTAAATTAATAACAGTATCTAGACAACTTTAATGGGCACTTAAACTTTAACGGGTTATTTGAGTAGGAGTATTTTAGTCAATATTTGCCAGTTAATTTGAATAGAAACAAGGAAGGAGGCTCAAATGGCAGATGGTGGTGGCGTTTCTAGCATTAATTAATTGAATTTTTCAGGACGGCCTCAAACTGCCACTCTACGAAAGGAAACATATTGCGGCACAACTTTTTGCGCCGAGACAATTTACACACATTCGGATGGAAAAAATGAATATTAAGAAATGCAGTCATGCAAAATAAGAGTCGCATATTGAGACACGACTGACTGCTGTCAGCTACAGATACTAAAAATAGCGCTGTAATTCATTTTCATAATCTGGCATCCAGATTTCTCAAGGGAGAAAAGTTTCACTTAATCCTTGCAAATTCGCCGCCACCAAAAACCACCTCCATCATTCAAGCTTGCTTTTAAAGAGTCTGATTATTTCCCTATGACGTAAATACTTGCATATTAAAACTGATTTATAAATACATTTCCATTTCAGCGAAGAAACTCTCAAAGTATGCATACGGCAACCTTGCGAGAAAATCATCACATACATATATCACCACTGATCTTGTGGAATATATTAAATTGTTATCACATTTACTGTATCACATCACAATGTATGTTCTGTATGCAAAATTAAATTATTGGGAAATATATTAAGATGCTTATAAGGTGAATTACGAAAAGTACAATTTTACGGCACGAAGGACTGAAATTATAAAGGAAATTGTATATTTTCTTGGAAAAATATCAAAATATGTTATTCATTGTTTTGTTTCAATTGTAAATAAAGGCTATTGCACTGGACAGGATTTCCGCTCCTCTTTAACCAATTTCTATGAATGTATTTCCAGAATTAAAATGTCTTCCTGGAGCTCATCCGTGATACCATGAGTGGTGATACTCAAAATGCAGATTTAACTGATATCATAGTAATTCAACTATATCATAGTAATTCAACTAATAAATGAATGTATTACATTCAGTATCACAATAAATAAAGATTGGGAACATCATTGGCAGCCCAACGTAACAGCGCGCGAACTCGCAAAGTCAGGCCTTCGCAATAAAATTTGTCCGCAATGCAGTATCTGTCAACTAGTAAAAGTTTCATGTAGTATGCAGTTGCTGCCACACAGCAGTTGTGTTTTTTAACGACTAATGACTGAAACTTACAATTTGTTTTTCTACTTCAGTGACAGATGCAAGATTCGAGTGAAAATGAAATGGGGCGTAGAAAGTTGGGTCATTCATCTTGAGAAGCTACCGAAATGATCAAATCGTTGCCAAGAGAAGAGGTGTGACCAAAAATAGAATATGAAATTAAGTGCTATTTAAACTCAACCTCACGCGGTGGACTTTAAATTATGTAACCACACCGCACCCATTCAGGTGTGGTCATCTTACACATCGAAACACCAGAGAGTTATTGTTTCCGTTAATATAATCAGTTTTAGAGTTGTTTTAGATAGAGAAATGGCAACCTCCCTTTTGAAGCTCGCTGCGAGAAATCCATTTCGCCATCTCCGCGTAAACTGTCTATTTAAAATAGTCCACACTGCGTGTATAAATGTACATATTTTTATTTGAACTTGCGTTACGAGCCATCACATCATATATATAGAGTGTGTAAGCTTACATTTCCAAAAACGAGACAAACTCGGTGAGCTTCGACAGTTGCTCCTCGTTCGGAATGCCGGATGTCAGCTGTTGTTCTGTAAAAATACATTAACATTGTTATAATGTTAGAAATTATAATAACAAGTTATTGCCATTTCAAAGTAACTGGTTTATGCTGTACAGTTAAAAAAAAATATGAAATTTAGATTGACATGATGCAAACTCAATAAATTAAAACTAAGATTGTTGTCAGAATTTGTTATAAGTTATTAAATGTAACTGTAACCAAATCGGTAAATTAAATGTATCCATGGTACCTTCAGCCGGTTAAATTTAAGTAATGTTACATTAAACAATGCATAATAAAGATGATCACAGGTTAGCACTATGTAAACTTTAAAAGTTCTGAAAATAGGAATAACGAAAATGTTACCCTCAATAGGATATGATATAGTTTAATAAATAATGCTAATTTGATATATTAAGCTTGTTTCTGCAAAACAGCACTAACTAATAAACCAGTAACTATCACATGGCATGTTCTTTAAAGATAGTAACAACAAACCAGGCTTCTTTGGCAAAATCATCTTCGACTCCACGTCCACTTGCCATCCATGTTGCACAGCAGCTGCATAAGAGCGATTCACATATAATTAGGAAAATTGTCCATAATACATGTCGTTCATCACAAATAGCTAACCTTCCACTGCTTGCTCAGTAGTCATTCCCACGAAGCTTGCAAACTCATCGGCACTGATCGAAGAGTACGCACGCGAAACGAGGTGCACCGCGCGCAGTCTCACGTAATCTGTAAGTGATCATAGTTTTATGTCAGCAATGTGAAAATGTTAATTGCCCCACATATTTATATTACACATTTCACCTGCTAATGCTTGCATAAGGGGACTGATGTTCTCCGTCCACTCCTGCCGAAGCGAAAGGTATATTGCCGGAAAATCTCGCTGCCACATCTTTTGGCCCACGTTCCAAACCAAAGCAAGTTCAGGAGTACTCTGAAGAAATAAAAGATACATTGCAGATCATGTCAAATGGATATATTTAAACACAGATACAAAAATAAAATAAAAAAAGTCATTATACAACTTGTATACGACAATAATGTCAAAATGGTTCATCATACAATTGGATTAATATTAATAATTGAGTTTATAATGCCAGAATTATGGGATTATTTCATCAGTACCTGGTATATTTCCAGTTAAACTAAATTCATATGAGGGCTCGATCCCATGTTACATCATAACGTTTAGGAGGGAGGGGGTGGATAGAAAATGCAAACAAATTAATTGAAAACACCAATTCA
This sequence comes from Glomeris marginata, assembly GCA_034696005.1. Classification (NCBI taxonomy): domain Eukaryota; kingdom Metazoa; phylum Arthropoda; class Diplopoda; order Glomerida; family Glomeridae; genus Glomeris; species Glomeris marginata. The sequence continues at coordinate 6,436 of JAQFZQ010002220.1, forward strand.
GTACCTTCACGGAAATGAGTGCTAAAATGTAATAAAATTTTATATTAGAATCCCATTTTCTATGAAGCATGTGCAAACTGTCTTCCAGTGGTTATAAAGACATCAGAGAATGAATTATAATGAACATTGAAAGACGTTGCAGCCTTGCCAAATACATTTCAATTAAACCGGTTTGGAGGTGGTTAAACAATAGTGCGATGATGTAATAAAGGGGGATTAGTGTAAAATGATGATTCATTGCTGACAATGGAAGAGGGGAGAGTCCAAAACCCAAGGAAAATGTGATGATGTAATATGGGAATGATCCCTGATATGTAACTTATTTTCTCAAATTCATGTCTTATAAAATGAGATCCCATCTTAAATTATACGAAATAAAGATGAAATGGATTTAAATTAAAGATGACACCATGAAATTATATGAAACGCTATACATTTAGTCCAAGATTTAGTCGATTTTCTCACCGTTTTCACACTTTGTGGGATCCTCTTCCAAAGATATTTTGCGTTGCACCTGCACAATGTAAACTCATTATTATAGGAAGCGTATACAGCCTTTCTATTATGTCTTTATAGTATAAAAGTTAGCCTTACATGTCATTTTTAAGCAAGTAAATGACCAGAAGTTTGAGGTAGATCTTTGTCCCGGCAACTCCTCCAGGAGCCTAAAACAATGGCAAAACACCGTTTATTATATAATTATCGGTTAACTTGTAGCAGTAACAAGTGCTAACCTCTAATTCCTGTTTTTCAAGCTCGTCGCAAAGCCTGTGATAGTCGTGAGTAGCATTATTCTCGTTCGTCGACATACCAACTTCAACAGCGGCCGCCATGCTTGAAATAGACGCGAAGTTGGTAACAGACAGAACCGCTAGACGGCGCTGACTGCGAGGAACCGACGTCAGTGTTGCCAAAAGCCACGTCACTTGGTATTCCATGTAGTAGTTTTTACAGTCGACCCCTTTGAAAAATCTAGGAAAAATGAAATCCATCAAAGGGAATATTAAATATATTTGCCGTAGGAAAAACTATACATGACAGAGATCTTGATGAGTGACTCAAATGAATTTAAAATGCAATAATGTTTCTCAATTAAAAAGTTTTTTTTGCACTATTTCAAAATTTCTTATTAAATTTTAAATAACTTATTATATTTTGATAATTAAGGAAAATTGCAGCTTAAGTGAATTACATTTGAATACAAAATGCTTTAAGTCACTGAAGCAGTTCCGGACATCAATAATAAATGACAACGACCAACTTATATAGGAAATAAACCAAATTTTATAGCGAAAAATACAGAACCATTTGACATATAAATGGTGTCATGCATCATATAGCCAATAATATTACAATTCTATTATACTTTTCTTCACAGAACCAGCTGATGCGGTCAAAACTTAATTTCAATTAAATTATATTATGCACACACGCACGCACACACATTTGAAACGAAAATTATCTGAATATGAATACGTAACAATACCATTTTGGGACAAATAAGACCACAGATTTGAGGATGATATACGTATCTACAGGTTAACATGGTACAAAAGATGGACGGCTTCGCATCACGATTAAACGACACTATGAAATATATGAAATCCAAAAAAGCGGCAATGATATAACTGATTCCTCTGAGGATATGGTATTTAACCGGTGCATAAATTATTATCAAATGACATAGCTAAGCCATTTGGTCGTGGTTCAGTATTGGTAATCATCCGACTCCGCATAGTCATCCTCCAAGTTAGCATCTTCATGACGGTCAATCAATCTGTCAGCTAACACCAAACGCTCCATGCTATTGCACAACTCTTCTTCATCTTCGGGCTCGTAATCGTCATCGTAAGCCCTATTCAAAAAGTCATTTTAAAAATAAATACCATACAATTATAGAATAATTATGTCCAGTTTGTTTACATGTCATCACGAGGGTCGTTGTTGCCTTCTTCTGCCACAAGCAACTCGTATTCCTCTGCCGCGTACCGGTCCCAATCCGACAATTCGACCTCTTCGTCGTGATCCTTAACGCAATGTATGATGAAAATTTGTGAAATTGTTTGCCTACTGATCAGCACTATACATACCCTTTGAGAGGCAAATGGATCCCTCTGTTCATGGTCCAAATACTTCTCCAAGTTGAAAAATGTATCGAAGAATATCGGAGTCATCCTGCACCTTTTCAGATCGCGCAGCGAAATGCGTCCTAGAAAATATATTTCCATGTAAAATAATATCTACATTCAACTCACTTCTGACAAAACATAATTATAACAGGGCAAATGAACAATCAATTGCGAAACTCAGCCCGCCCGTATTTTGCCCCCGCGTTATACAACTTTACAGACTTGCCTTTGGAAATGCTTTTGCAAGATAGACTGATCAGGTTATTTACTTATAAATGAAAGAATGAATAGCAACATGTTTATTCTACCCTGCATTGTGGGCATTTACTTAACCAACCTGCAACCTTGGGCTGTACCATATCCAGCATCTATTTACAAAACAGAATACTCTTTTTATTTGTTCCATTAGCATCAAAACTTTGATTAAAACCACAATTGTATCCAACCTGGCAAAGACAGTCTTGAAATGGCAGTGCCTCGATGCCCAGTGCATCCATTCTTTGCAGTTGCTCCTCGTAGAAATATTCCAACTCAAACATTGACAGGAACCCATCTCCGTCAAGGTCCATGCAGCGGAACCAGTATTCTATGCTGCATAAATATGGGTGGTATTACAACTGCATTTTAGACTTGCTCCCGATCGCAAGAACTTTGGCAACCTTGTGGGATGTCGCTTGTCCTCTTCAGACATCAAGAACCAAACGAATTCCGTGTACGTCATCCGGTCTTCTTTCCGAGCGGCGCCGCGTGTCACCGCACCGGAAAATATCCTGTCTATCATTCTAGATGATATGGCTGCAAACAAAATGATGAGTATCTACTTCTTTAACACGTACCGTGATACAAGATCAACTCACCATGGTCATTGTGAGCAGATAAATCACTCTTGCTGATTAACAAGTCGTGGTCTTTGTCCAGTTCCCAGAACTTGCAGTATATTACATAAAAATGCTCGTATGAAAAATATTCAGTTACTCTATTTATATCTTCCTCTTCCTCTAGAAGTGCCACAACCTAAAAAGTAACATCATAAATATACTCTACAAAATGTAATGACATTTTGGGGCCTTCTTACTTGCAAGAAATTGCTCCTGCGCAATTCCGGAGCACATATACGACCACTCCAAGATCTGTTTACGCAATAAAATATCCTGGCAATAACCTGTAAATCACCAAGCAAGACGATAAATAACTTATAACTGGCATGCATATGAAGTTAACTTCATTTTGTAATCTTCATCGAAAGAATCACCGTGTGAACGTATCGCGAATGAAATTCCGCGGCCTCTTTGAGAAAAGACAACCCTGGATGAGTGTCAACGACGTCCTGTAATAAAAATATACTTAAGAATCGTTTCGGATACATCAGAAATCGCCAAGATTCACTAATCACACCTGCATCATACACACAAAGTCATCAGGCACTAAATGGTCACCGTCGCGGGAGAGAACCCGCACAAATTTGGCCGCATCATCGTGGCATTCGGAAGTCAACCTACACGGTGAGAGAAAACACTCAAATGAATGAACCAATATTATAACACAAGGAAATCGAAAGAGTCAACCTTTTCCAGAAGCGAAGGAAAGCCTCCTCGGTGACACCGCAACCGCCATCACCGCTTGTTCCCCCGGCAGCCAAAAACAAGGGCATCTTGCAATAAAGTGGCAGCCGACATGCCTTGATGGAAAAGCTAAATTACAGCGACATCAGCACAACGTGGTAAATTGCGACAACCAATCACGAGCAATCACTTTGGCGATTTCTCCGAATTTGCCGGCATCTGCCCTGCGTCCTTCGCATCTCGAGAAGACAGCAGAAACCCGCCTCAGACACGCATCCTTTTCCTCATTGGACACCGGCAGGCCGTTGGGGAAGTAGAACCTCGGCACAGTGGTCCGGTCAAGAGTGGACGTCCGAGATGTCTTCTTCGGAGAGGCAGTAGTGACTCGTATAGAATTATGCGTGCAAGCAGGGTCGTAGTTTTCTTTATCACGCTGGCCCTGGAAACATTCATAGCAGCAAATAAGTATTGTGTCTCCACTTGAATATAACAATATACCATGTCCAGGATATTGGCCTTAGTAACGCAACTGAACACTGCACATTACCACCACGACCAGTATTGGAAAAGTTTGTCTCCAAAAATAACAAGGGAATTCCAGGGGTTTCAACATTTTAGACAGTGGTTTTTGCATTGGACCGAGAAAAAAAGATGGGGGAAAAAATTGCCAAGACTAAGAAAATTTCCAGTGCCAACAGGAGCAGCTGCAAACATTAAAAACAGGAAAGAGCAGCGCTTTGAGCTACCAAAATATCAAAAACCGTCGTTTCAAAAGAAATAGTTTGCAGCCTTTTTTACTCATGTAATAGCATGTATGAATTTTTGCTAAAACAAAGCCATTCCACAGCGGTTCCCACAAGGCAGGTCGAAATCATTTTCATATGTATGGCTGCATGGTCTTCAATGTCAACAACCCACATAGTGTCTGTTTCTATAAACAGCCATATCGAAACGGCATTTCGAAATGCATTTATATATAGCATACAACAGTATTGACTTAAACAGCAAGCAACTGCAGACTGATGAAGCCTATGTATACTTCCGGAACACTGTTCGCACAAACTCAGGGCTCCAACATTTGCAGTAGTTGATATGTATTAATAAATTGTGGGAAATGTGGGAAGTGCCCTTCAATTTTACTACGGGGTTACCGGTATGAACACTGTTATAGCATTGGTTATAACAAACACCTCAGAGCGTGGAACGGAGCACTTTGCGGCTCTTGACGGAGTTGCGGTCGTGACAGTTGTCCGGTCTCGGTCCACGTTAGGACACCGCTCAAAGATGAGCACCCGCTCGGCGACAGAGCCCTTGGTAAGGAAAGGTCTTGTGGGCGCTGTTGATGACACCAACCCTAAGGCAGAGCCACTGGATGCAGTGCCGGCATTACCGAAAACAGCCATGGTAGTTGGGGAACACGCGGGAGATGAAGTGCGCCATCGCAGATGCTGTTTCTGGACGCACGTCAACTTGGGATGTGGCAACTGACAAGACAAGTGCACAAATACAAATGGTGAATTCGTATGAAATTCGTGGGTGTCATAGTACCCTACACAAAATTTAAGATTTGGTAATGTAATAACATCCTGCTGTCAAACTACTGTATCCCTAATTATTCTCAAAGACACAAAGCAAGTCTCCTCCTACAAGATATTGACTTTCCTCAAGATACATCTCAAAAAGTAATTTATGGAACATACAAAATTAATGTTCTTAATTAGCACAGTAACTTATTTGACGCAAGTTTTTGGATTTACAACTGCATACTAGGAAAATATACTGACCCTCCATGTTGACAGCAAGGCCACATTATTCCCAAATCTTAACTTCTACGAGAGCTTCTAATAACACCCATTAAAATTTCACAGAAATCCTCCATTGCGTACACTTCGTGCCCCTCCATCAGGAAGTGCCGTGGCCTGAACCGCAGTCTGAACCGGAGTCTGAACCGGCTGTGGACTGGTAACCGGTGTTGCAATCGGAGCCGGAACTGGTTCCAGTGCCGCTGTCGGTGCCGGAACCTTGACTTGCTCCTGCAAAGTCTTCTTACTACCACGGGACACCGACGAGACATCGTTGGTTCTCGGCACGCACTCCGACCTCCACCTGGCCATCTGTTGGTTCCCTCCACCACCGTTCTCGAAGCGGTGCCTTGCCTCGGTGACCGTGGCAGTCATCTGCTTCTCTTCCTTCTGTTCACCGTCCACCACCTCCACCAGGTGAACCGGCACGCAGAGGCCGTAATGAACAGCTCCGCACTGGTCCACGGCTCCCACGCGGTACGGGTTAGGCAGGCACGGGTAATGCTCGATGCTGTGCACCGCTCTACTGTACCTTAGATCTACCAGGGCACTTCTGTAGGATACCACACCGGTGGCCACCACGGTACACTGCGCATTTCCACCAAAACTCATACTCAGATCCAGGTCCCCAGGCTTTCTAAGTAAGGCACTGGGAAACCAAAGAAGGAGGAGGGGGGAGTTGGGTTGAGGTTCAACCTGAGGGCAAATGAACCATTGTAGCCAAGGGCATGGTGGGGTAGTCGCTTGGTTTCTCGGTGCAGTGCATGTACACCGTCTGTCTCAAGAATGGATAAGTTTCTGAAAGAAAAAGCGACGAGATTTAAAAAAGGTGAAGTGGGAGAAAAAGAAGGGTGGATGGAGGTTGAAGCCACGCCTTGTTCATCGAGCAAAGTCTGTTGGGTTTGCCGTAAAAGGAGAGGTCTGAAGCCGATTGCGGATTCAGCTTTCAAGCTCAGCCGCTCACCAGCCTCTCATCTTGTCTCGTCTTGTGACGTCACCGCCCTCATTTCAACATTCGATGCACTTTTCTCGCACTTATTTGCACTGCCATTTTCTAACACAACTGGCGGGCTTTAACCCGCAGCAACTTAAGGTTGCCGATCTCTAGCTCCCAATTTAGACAGCATCTTTTTTAGTTTTTATTCTTCTTCTTTCCTCCTTCTCCTCTAAATGCCTGTCTCCATCTTGAAATTCAAGAGCCTGTCTTCCTTGGCTCTTGATGCTAATTCCTATGTAATCATTTTATAGGTGGCGCTGTTTAAAAGATCACTTCTGCAGGCAATCTATCGATTTCTTGTCTTTGGTCTGGTTTCGTTTATGTGTTTCGTCATTATGAAAATGAGCACAGTGTATATGTTGCAAAAGGGTGTGTCTATTATATACCTTGAATAAGATGGTTCTGCCTAATTTACAGAAGGAGTGGTTTGAATGAACTGGGAACGCAATTGGTTAAAATGCTTCATCATCATCCAATCCAAAGTATTGCTTACAAAGATAATGATTTTTTTATATATATGACACTGGATTTTTCCATGTTTAACTTTTTGAATCTCCACATCTGGTAACTGTTACCTCATACTAACTTATACTAGTTAAAATTGGTTGACTGTATGGGAAATATCATTTCCGATTTTTTTTTACATACTGTTTATTATTTTTTCACGTTTTTTCAGATAAAACTTTAAACATGTCTACCTAATATGTCTACCTAATAAACTGCAAAGTTTAATATCAGATTTAAGGGAAGTTATGAGTAAGCTATATAGTAATCAATTACTATTTTTGTCAAACAAACTACAATTGTAGTTTGCCAATATAATACTACATCACTAAAGTCTTGTTCACTAAAACAATATGCAAATTAATAATTTAAACATATATTCCTTACCAAGACACTGAAATTAAGATAGTTTTCACATGGTCACAACATGCCAACTGTATATTATACTTTGCAAATGAAACTATCTTGCAAAACTCCATTATAAAAACATTTTGCATGCCATGTCTGATATTTGTATAGGAAATTTGTGACATATGCGTTAACATTTATATGTATTCCCTTACAATGAACATGCAAGGCTACAGAATACTTATATACAGTCAACTCCCATACAGTGGAATAGTTTCCAAAGTGTCAACTAAAACAATCGATTCAAATTTCGGAACATGTAGTTTCATATTGGACACTTACCCAACATATTATTCAAAAAACAAGTAAATAATTGCTAGTCAACTTCCCTTACAGTCAACCAATATTGCAAGGCACCCACACAAGTGGATTGCAAAAATAACCCATGTATGACCATGCATGCAACAACCGCTACCTGGGTATATTAATAAAAATATTTCACAACCAGCATATTCTAGACATGGCATTTCAAATTGACACAGATAATCTTTGTAATAAGTCTGCAAACCTTAGCGTTGCGTCCATGGGGAAAATGGGATGTTTCATTGTCAGATTTTCTGTTGAAATCGCTAACAGGGAGCGGTAGCGGTTGCGGAGATGAAGTCGATCTAGGCGAACAAGGCGGTGTGCAATTCGGCTTCTGGTTACCTTAAACGCCAAACAAATACAGTTTCATTTATATTTGCAATATTTGCTATCGTTTAAGTAACTATTAGTTGTGTCATACCTAAAATGCCGGCCAAACGGTCGTCATATTTGCAAAGTAAAACTGCACAAAGGTCTTCTTCGATGGACTTTTGTACGTCCACCGTGTTGAACCATCTGAAAAATAATTCGTCGGCTACCCAACGATATACATACGCTTGTTAGTTGTTTTGAAAGCGGTAACTTTTATGAGAACTTACTTTTCGCTTGAACGTTGGCACGAAGTATCATTTCGCACGTACCCATCCGCTTGACCGCACTTTGCCACTTCAGTTTTCAAAATTTTCTTTTCGAGCCTGACATGTACTGCCACCACGCGGTGAACGCTGCAAACAAGGACACAGTATACTCAAGGACACAGTATACTTAGGTCAGGACCCTGCACTCCCTGGTTCGATGATAAGTACAATTTTTGCAAACCAGGTG
>JAQFZQ010002221.1:0-14966 GCA_034696005.1 Glomeris marginata
AAACGTGGTTTTAACGCTAGATCGACTGGTGCATAATACCCAGTGGTGCATCCATCCCCGGTCTCCCCTATATATAGGCAAAATTGGCACAAATTAAATGCATTATTTACCCCATATTTCCAAGAATTCCCAAAAACAATTAACAAATGCGACCTACTGAACCAGATCATAAGGTCACGTGGTACATTCCACAGATAATACTGCGCCATTTTGTGTATAATGCTTTCACTCCAAACAATGGATAGTATAGGCCTACCAGAGTATACATGTATTTTATTGATTTGTTTAGCAGCAAGAGAAGCACGTGAATATATCGACCATTGGTACAAAGATGATTGATCGACTAGTCACAAACAACACGAACAAAACCTGATTATGAACATCATTTATATTGCATTTTCCTTCTTGTTTGGTGCTAGTCTTGCACGAAATGTGCAATGAAGATCACGCAATGCTAAAATCCCACCACACTGAGAACCACCACAAGAATGTCTCATTAATTCCCATATATACATGTAAAATACTTCAAATATTCTCATTAAATTAATATGAACAATTAAAGATTTTTATAGCATGATTATTAACTAAAAAACAATGTTATCTTAGGAAATGTGTTAATTGTTCAAACCAGACTGCAGGATACATACATGAATATTTAATGAGTACATATTTACATATTAAATTAGCAATCAATTCTTCCCAAGTCAAATATTTATTAAACACATTAACATTTACTAAAAATGTATGTAGGTACATATAGTTCATAACAATCTACGATTACTATTTTCCTTGATTTTTTGCAAAATTTTGGTAAACTCCCAGTTTTTCCCTTTCATTTTTAGCCATAATCTAAATTTCTTTAATTTTTCAGATTTTCCAGGTTTCCCTGATTGGTATAAACCCTGTTGTATATTGTTGTTAAACGATATTTGTTTCTTTCTCGATTTATTTGGCCATACCTTGGATAATAGACAAATGGAAATATTAATTATATGAATGTAGCTTTCAGATTTTTACACATTTTTATTGCAGTACTATAGAGACAATTTGTTCATTTCCCAACCCATGTTGTATAAGTAGTTGCATATTATGGGATATCACGCTTATTGCAAGCCAATAAATACAGTAGACACACCCATGCACTGTATCGACCCCATAGATGCTCACATAAAATGCTTGTCGAGTAATAAATAAATCCTATATAACAATTTATTGCAACAGGTACAGCGCACTTGCAGTGCTCACAAATTTCATCATTTATTTAATCCGATGCCTCATCAGTTCAAATGATGCATAGAGTTTATTTGAACAGTAATCATTTATTTATATATATATATATACCCATGAAAAATGTAAATATTCATTAAAATAACAATATTGTAGACATTGCAAATTCCTCATTAAAATAACAGTTTGCTTTTCTTTAAAACGTTCTATGTCATACAATAGAAATTTAATTAGGCAAGGGAAAGACTGGATTTCAACAGGTGGAAACAATGAGGCTGAATAATTCATGCATGTGCGCACTGCTGCTTATACATGTGAATTAGTAACGAGTTCTGTGATGACGTCACTACAACATGTAGCCAGACATGCTGCATGATCCCATGCAAGAAACCTTTAAAGTGAAAAACACACTTATATTGACCCAATGACATTTCCATTGATTTATACCCCAACCAACAAAGTTCTGCATTTTAGTTTGGATTTGCATTCATAGCTTTTCCAATAATAATTATTCATATTATAGGACATAGGATATATTAGAAAAGGTTATTATTTTACAGTGTGTTCTCAATGAAATTTTTAAATTTCCAGAATTACAGGCCAATATAAATAACTTGACTGCTAGTAATGGTTATTAATGTCTTTATGCTTGAATAATAGAATTACATCTAGTTACATAACAAAACAATTAATCCTGCATGCCAACTAATTATATAAGTGAAGAAACCGTTTTTAAAAAGTAAAATGAGGAAATTCAAAGTGTCTTAATTACTAAATCATAACATTTTCCAGTATTTTGTAGAAAATTCCAGCAAATTTCCAGGTTTTCAAGTTACTATAACAATTAAATGCCAGGATTTCCAGTTTAGTAGAAACTTTGTTTTGATTAACTGCATGGGCACATCTGCTACATTTTCACCTAAAGTCTCAGTTTGCAGAATATTCCAAGAATGATAATCAATAGGAAAGAATATTCAAATAAAAAAAATTTGCAGCCATCACTGGATAAGTGTGTCACTTCATCCACTACAGGTTACCATCCTTTTGCTGTACCGAGTGACCCTATACCAGTCAAGTGGTCATTTTTGTAAGTCGAGTGTTTGTCAATATATGACATGCCAATGAAAAGCAAGTGTGCATGCACTTAAAAGAATGGATATCGTAGTGGAGTACTTATGCATATATAATATACATATTACATAATACACATATCCATCCATTATGGATTATTGTGGTACTATTGTATGTATTTCCATCAAAAACCTTGTGTGCAAGAACTGTGTAAAAGTCTTGCATATATCTGGTCATTTATTATGTATTTGTACTTTCCTGATAACAAATCAATATGTATTGATATAAAACACAATGGGGCAGCTCAGAAAACCGTCACAAATACTCAAGAAAAATGAGACGAGTATATTGTGCAAGAACAGTTTGGCAAAGTATTGAGCAATGTAGCCACACCTGCAATGGGATTTTTCTTCAAAATAATTGGCTATTTAAAACAATCAAGGACAAATTGCACCTTGTAAAATGTGGGATAATTAAAAAACAAGTCTTTTCACAATTCTCATATGTTAATATTGTACTATCAGTATTGTAACCATTTTTACCAAGTTTTTATTACATAAAATCAGACTTTATTATGTATAGTCATTGGTTGACCTTTATACCCACATAAATTGTTATGCAACACTTGATAAATACTACACGTATTAAGTACAATATATGTATCATGACAGTTTTGAGACAAACAAGCCCTAAATGTGTATATGGTATTTTCAAATAGAACCATTTTCCTATATACGCATATTTTATTTGTGTAATAAATGTGTTTTAGCTAAAATCACATTTTTGTCTCACCAACAGATTATCATAGAAGAGCATGAAAACAAAGGACAAAGCCCCTCGAAAATTCTCCCCGTTTATTTTATCAAAAGATCGTGGAATTGCACCTACCCGTTCTTCGTTGAAAGTTTCCCTCATCCCAGCAACTCCTACGAATGTAACTCCGCTCAAAGACTGTCCCGATGAATCGTCCTCGACGACGCCATCTTTTTTCACATTCGACGTGGACGCCATCGACCGTCCACCGACTCCGTGCGCAAAATGTCGCCACAAAAACGGCTTCGTCTTGCAAGTCAACTCTCTCTCATCGTCCCGCAAAGACTCCGAAACTTCCATCCAACCCTGGAGTCTGGAAACCATCGAAACCGGCGATCGAAATTCGGGAAATTCGTGCAAATGCGATTCAAATTTTGCCGCAAATTCTCCGGTAGCGAAACGACCTATGACGTCATGGCCTCCCAACAAGCGCAGTCCAATGAGATGCCGTTCCGCGAGCGACGTAATCCCGATACGAGGCGTGGCCGCTATTAAACCCCGCCTGTTGGGCGTTCCCATCCAATTGGCGTCGAGCAGTTCCGATTCACATCTTTCTCAAGCGCGGAAATTTTGGAAAAATAGTCGCTTCCATCGGCCGAGTATTTTTGGGAGTAAAGCGAGATTATGGCCGCTTTCGGCGTCCGATTCCGGAATGAAGTCGGCGGAATTGACGGCATTGAGATCGTCGTCGGCAAAATGCTTGAATGAGTCGTCAATTTGCTTAGATTCTTGTTCACCGCAGCCAAGTTTGCGATGTTGGAGCGCTGGTTCCAGCTCAATTACTGACCGCAGATATTCACCTCTACCCCTCTTGAACTTTGACCTGCCCTTCACCAGATCTCAGCGATTGGACAGCGTCATCAGTGTTGGCAAACAGGTCATTTAAATAATGACGTCATTCCCAGTTTCAGCATTGAAAAGTTCCATTTTTATTACACACAAGAAATTATGCAATAAAAGCTGCCTCATCATTGGTTCATACCATTCATACCAATTTGTGATTAACATTTTTCTTGATGTTTTCCAGAGTGCTTAGAAATTTTCCTATTATTTCATTTGAAGGTCAGGGTATACAATAAAATTGCAAAATGCAACAAAAATCAGTTTTATTATTGTGAAACAAATTTTGGTCAAAATTTTAATCTAAAACACGTTCAATTTCATTTTATATTATTTTTTTACATACACTACATGTAATTTTCCCTTAGTTTTCCATGCAGAGGAAGTTGGATAAAATATTACATTGAGAATTTTGAATAAATAAAAATTGTGATGTTTTTCCATGAACAACTTCAAAATTCAAAGAAAAATTCAAAGACTTTTTCCAGTATTTCGATGACGACATTTTCTGGAAATCCAGGATTTTCATGACTAGATAAACACTATTCAACTGTGAGAATTTAAAATAAATTGTAGTTACAAGTGATTTAGAACAGGTAAATAAGGGTTCATACCATTCAAGGAAACCTGGAAAACTTGGGAAATTTATGTAGATTTTAGCTAAAAATTCAGGGAGAACTCTAGGAATTTACAAAAATTGTGCCAAATCCTTGAAAACTCCTCAAGAGGAGTTTGTATAAATATATAAATAATATGCAACTTCAATGTGTTTTGAATTGTAAAAAATAAAATTGTTTAGAAAAATGTTTGTAATAAAATTAATTAAATGAACCTGTTTATAATATCATTAAATTTTTTGTCTAAGAACTTTAGAAAACCAGGAAAACTGAAGGAAAATGGTAATCACAGATTGATATAAAATATGATTAGGTGTTTGAACTTTTACAGTCAAAATTCCAGTATTTTAAAGGTTATTTATAACTTTTTCCAGGACACACAATACAAAAAGGGAAAGATAATTACATAATAAACTATATTAATCCCTTAAAAACTGATGAATAAGTGGAATGAACTATGTAATTTTAAAAGCCGCGTGCTTAATTGGTATTTTGTTCCGAGCAAATTAGAAGAGGAACACAGAAATCAATAAAGAAAATAATACAATTTTACACTTATATTTTCACAGGATCCTCTTCTGACCGTGGATGCAGTAAGCGAACATGTATCCTTCACTCGCAGCCTGGCATTCCCGGTGGAACCTGAAGCTGTCCTGGGAGGTCGTCGAATGAAGCCGCGGCCAGACCCTCACGTTGAGACTCAGATGAATCTCAACAGGTTTGCCAAAATCATCACAGCCATCATCCTTATCTTTGTTGCTGCCATGGTCATCGGTGTGTTGTACAAACTGCTGGAATCGTAGAAAAATGTGTTCACATCTACTTTTTCATGCGGCATTTCAAAAAAACGTTGTGACTCTTTAAAGGTGAACTGACAAGGTTTTGCAACATACCCTGGAAAAACTAGCATTTGATTGTGGCTAATTTATGAACATTGTCTGAAAATTTGAGGCCATTTGAAGCATTATTACCACAGATATGAATTATTTAGTTTTGCCTAAACAGGACACTGTGACACCAGCGCGGTGACACCGTCCTTCCGTGACACCAACTTTAACTACTCGTAACTTTTTGTAACAATTTTTTAAAAAACTTTTGTTTGCGCCAATCGTTTTATTGTCACCAATTCTATAGAATTGCACACTTTCCAGGGTATGTTACAAAACCTTGTCAGTTCACCTTTAATTTACCTTGTGTATAAATCACGGTTCACAAAAGTGGACTGCAAACCTATGGAATGTGTTGTAACGTGTAATACAGCAACATTATGCACGTTTTGTATCGTATTAGTTGCAGTTTGATCCCAGATATTCTTGGCCATCATCTGCTCATTTCTTGAAATATTTTCATGAACGATGGAATGACTATATCCATCATATTGTGATATTTTGCTATACTTACCATAACAGGGTTTATACTGACTTGGACAATCAGTGAAAAGTGAAGCAAATGAAGGAAATTTTAACTTAAACCAGGGATACAATCATTAAAACTGTTTTTGTCGCGTGTTAAAGCGCGGTGTTAAGCGATAAGCCGTACTTAGCAAAGCTTTAAAATTATAAATAACAATTTTAAGGGAAATTAATGACCATAATTCAGTATGAACTCTGAGATATTATTGTATTTCGAGCTTACAAGAACTTCATGTCATCTTGAGTGTTGTTTCCCATAGGAAATAGGCTTACCGTTATCCCTATATCGTGAATTATCAAATTTTCTACATAAGATATTGGAATAGCCAAAATTTCATTAGGTGTGAAATTACAATCTCTATACAAAAAGTGACTTGTGAAGTTCTTGAAGTATTAAAATTATATTCTCCAAAGAAAAAGAAATGTTTTTACCATGAAAATTCAATAAAAATGCTTTACTGGAATCATCACGGTACAATAATTAATAATTGGTAACAGCCAACAATTTAATTTTGTACTCTTTAACTTATTTCACTTTCTTTATTATAATGGCGATTATTATCTCGGCTGTTTTTCTTTAAAATGCCTGCCGGCCTGAAATAATGTTCGCGAAACTTGTCGATCATCTCCAATGATTCCGCCGGGTGGACCATACAATTCTAATTGGAGGAAAATAATCAGGTAAATTGTGTTAGTAAACTTCCAAAAAATCTATTTTATGTAGCTTACTTCTGTAGGTTCTTTAATTTTTTCCATGGTGATTAACCTCCGGCTTGTTGTTTTCGTAAGCACTTGTTCGCAATTGCTGATCAACTGAAGACACAAATGCTTTGGCACGCATTCTGCTGTGTAGCTGTCAAAGACAAGGGTAGATGCAAAAGATTAATTATAATTAAGCACAACCAATTACTGCTCAATGTGCAAAGTACTTACTCCAATCGATAAACCGGCAACCAAAACACAAGCCTGCCGTTCAAGCGTAAGTGATGGGCCGCGAAATTCAGAAGGTCACGGTACATTTCACCCATACTGTACTCCACCTTTGAAGGGATGTGTTGGTTGACTCTTCAAATGAAGCGACAAACATGATTAAGTATGCATACAAACTTGGTCTGTGATATTTGCATATTGCGGTCGCAAGACTGAACAGTAAAAAATTATTTTAATACGCAAACTTATTTTCTTTCCAAACTATTCATAAAATAACATAATAAACAAATATTGATACTATAAGTAGGGTTGTATATTTATAACTACATACACCAAAGAATAAACTTTGCGCAACATTGTCGCAATGTTAACTCCACGGTTAACTCCATTTATAACGAACTCGCTTATAACGAAATTCACTTATTACAAACTGTTACAAAACTACCAGCACATGAGAGATCACCCTAAAAGAATATTTCTATCAGGGTGTCTACTGATACTGGGATTTTTTATTGTCCTTGAAATCCTGGAAATATACTGGAATTTTTTTCTTAATCCTGGAAATATACAGCAATTTTTTGTTTAATCCTGGAAAATGTATCATTTTTGACACTTTACATAATTTTGTTTATTGATTTCTGTGTTCCTCTTCTAATTTGATTGTTACAAAACACTAATTAAGCATGAGACTTTTGAAATTTGATGGTTCTTCCACTTATTCATCAGTTTTTAAGGGATTAATGTGGTTTGTTATGTAACTATCTTTCACTTTATGTATTTTGTGTCCTGGGAAAAAGTTATAAATATCTTTGAAAATACAGGAATTTTGAAATGAAAGTTTAGTAGACACCCTGTCTAGGAATTATTCTGGCATTTTTATTACCAATTAAATAATTCCTGGAACTTTTTGACTGCACCTTGTATTTTCAATGCGCGCGCGTTCACATATTAGCTTTTTTACCGTACAATATATTACTCACAAATGTGGTGGGATTTTATATTTCTTATGACTTCCAATCCGTTCTGTTGCTTCTCTTATCCCATATGGTGCTATTAATTCAAAATCACAATATTATTCATCACATTATAAATATCCCAAATTTCATTTTAAAAGAAAACTTACGGTCCGCTACAATCGCATCGAAAAGTGGTTGTTTCCTCCATATGGGAACTGAACTATCTGCAACTATTACATCCAAGTAGTGCCTTTCAAGTCCATACTGAACCATATTGGAGCTGACACTTTCATCAGGATCTCTCGTTACCGTATTTATCCGTGTTGGTTTCGCTAACAAATTGAAGGGACCATCATAAAATACTAGTTTGTTATCTGTTAAAGTTAACCATTAACTAACTCCAAACACCTTCTTTATTACCTTTTCCATGTAACATTTTATAATCGATGTCTGCACCCCAAACGTAAGCTCCGTAGTGCGCCGCGGCAACTAGCAAACTTCCTGTATTTATTATAAAAAAAATATTAATTGTAAAAATTACACTAGAAACTGGTTGAATATTTCTTTTAAATACACACCTGACCCTACAAAAGGGTCGTACACAAGTGAACCAGAGGTAATCATAGCATGATTGGCCATTATTAGAGAAAGCTGCGGATCCATCGTCGTGTTTCCGATAAATTTTCTTGTCTTCAGTGTAAAATTCATTATGGTTCTCCTTTGGCCATCTGTTATCTAAAACACTAGTTAGGCATTATTTGTAAATGTCCAGCCAGATTTGTGAATGGATTTTATTATTTACCCATCGGCCAAAATAAACAGAATGGGGTTTTTCGGGTACGTTGTTTGGGTTTGTGCCGTAATATTCAATCAGGTGGAATATTGCATCAGGATTTTCCAGATCAACTGATCCATTAAATGGCAGAAAGGATAGTTCCTGTTTAAAAATGAAACATTATTTTCAGAACTTTAAATTGGACATCAATCACAATGATTGAATTGTACGCGCGAGGTCACCGTACATGGATTTTCTCTAATTTTTGCATCTGTGTTAAAGACTTGCAGAAAGTTTCAATTCTGATTTTATAACTACATGATGCATCACAAAATGGTTCAATGGAGCTACTTGGAATATTCACAAGATTTTTGTACAGTTCTTGGTGTGTGTCTGCGCTTGCCCATAACTCGTACGCAGATCTGAAATATAATCAAAATATACATTTCAGATATTTAAAGTTTTCTGCTTGTTCCATGCAACCAATTGTTCCAATATTAATATGTATATACACATTAATATAATTCCTAAATTATATAATATCAAAATTAATTGATACATCAATAAAAGCAAATCTCACCGCACTAAAATTGCCCTTTTCATTAACTTTCGAATTTCTTCTTCCTTTTCCACTTCAACAATGAAAAATGGCTGCAAATTAATACAATTTATATAATTTAAAAAAATTCATAATTTGATTTTAAGGAATTTATAATTGATCCCATGTTTTTTAATAATTACCCTTTCTTCTCTTCCATCTATCCATCGCAGTTTAATGTTCAATAACTTGGCAATAGATTGTATTTCCTTAGTAAAAATTCAGATAATAAATATATAAATATTGCAAACAGGTTCATACCAATTTTGTTTAATACCAATCTGAATTTTCCAGACTTTCCAAAATGCTTATAGACAAAATTCCCTTAAATTTTCTTGATTTTCCAGGTTTCCATGAGTGGTATGAACAAGGTATGAACCCTGAATTTATTATTTATTTAATTATACTTACAGGGATTCTGAAATCCAAGTGCTCATTAGCACACCATAGCAAAAACCTTTTGCCAATCGTACCGATACCGTTGGTCATATTATTTCCGATTAAAACTCGATAAAATTCACTGCGTGTTACTATTAAACTATCAGCAGTTGAAAACTAGTTTTAGATAAGATTATTGTAGTTAAATTTTACAGTTTAAAAACGAGGATCATCGACATATTCACCACGCGACGACGCTTTCGTCTTGCTTTCGTTCACGATGGCAATAACTGCATCGTGATTGGTCAATAGCTATCACGTGGTCACGGACTTGAGCAGTTATGATTGGTGCCAGTAATTTCGGTGCAAAATGCAAAAAAAATGTATATGAATTATAAACTATAACAAAACTTTAATTATTTCAATTCCAGAAGAAATCAAATGATGAAAATAAATTTAAATATGAAATACTATCACATATATTAAGTACGATAATTTAATTACCAATTGAAATTATTCCTTTACCTACAACAATTTTAGTAATTTAATTAAATACTTAATTAAAAATTTGTATTACCAAGAGTGGTATATTACCATGCAAGTGGTATTGTTAAATATAAATTAAAAATGAAAGCATTTTTCGTATTTTATATATTACATTTCAATTGAAATAAAAATGTGTTACTATAGTGGAAGAAATAAATCACAAATAATTTAATAAATCACTATAATATTGTTAAAAATATATAAGACAAATATACATTAGTATATTAATTTCCTAGACTAATAAAACAATTTATCCTGCACAATTGTGCGAATTCAATATGGCTGCAATTCACAGACCATTCCAATAACAAAGAAAAATTATTTGGGGGGGAAGGGGGGGGGGAATTTAGAAAATCACTTACAATTGTATTTATATTTGTTGCATGTGAACAGAAATGCACTGAAAGATTTCGATATATAAGAAATTATTTATTTTAATTGCATATATTTAAATTCCCATCCAAATTACATTTTAATATCGCAATCTCTTCCTATAAATTTAGCAATGCTGTAATATTAAGAAATCAGTATGAAACACATTAAACATCATCATTAATATCAACCTCATCCTCTTCATTATCTAGAGCATCATCATCGTCATCTTCTGGAACCTGAAATTCACCAAAAATAATTGTTAATTAAATATGAATTTTGCAATTACTAAAATTAATTTAAATTACAAACCTTTTCTCCTAATTCCTTCAGCCGATTCTTATAGGCTGTTAGTTTAGTATCTTGTTCTGTGAGCAATACAAGAAGGTCTTCTTGCTCTTTTCTTAAGGAGTCCAACTCAGTTTTCATATCCTTCTCCAAGGTTACTTTTTCTTCCAATAGCCTCTGAAAAAAACAAAATATTATGGAAACTGCCAATTTATCATTCAAAAAGTAGATATACTTACTCCATTAACACTTTCAATCTCTACAATCTTGTTTTCAAGGGATGATATAGTATCTTTTGAAGCATCTGTCACTTCTTGTGTCTCGCTCGCAGCAAGTTTCTCCTGTACAAATTTTATTAAAAACCTGAATCGTTTATTAAATTGAAATAAATATAAACATCACCTGTAGAGAATTATTTTCCCAATGCAATTGTATAATTTCGTTTTCTTTCTGCTCTAATAATTCATTAAGCCTTTGTAATTCTTGCGATTTCACCGCATCATCATCATGACTGACCGACTCGGAATTTTCAACCGCAATTTCTCCTTGTTTCTAAATTATTTAAAAATAAAATAAAATCATTATATTTCATTGTAAATACATATCAAACAAGATGCAACAGTATATACAATGATAGCATCCTTTTCAGCAATAGTAATTTTTAAATCATCTATCTGTTTGACAAGTAATTCGTAGTTTTCGCTCGCGGGTTCCGAAGTTGCCGCACTCTGTTGCGCTGAATAAAAATTCAAAATATTACTTGAACATATAAATAAACTTTTATATTTCACACCAAGTTTCCACATTATAACAATTCAATGTAACCTCTATGTGCTTTGAACAGGGAATTTTGGTCACGCAGTTGCTGAACAGTTGCGTTCATTTCTTCCACTTGCGCCAACCCTTTTTTGTTTTCAACCTGTAATTCGTTTATTTGTTTCTGCATTTCATTTATCTGCTGATCCTGCAATAATAACATTAATACACACTTTAGGTCCAAATTAAATACACAGTGAATAATTGAATGTCCCATAAGTAACACATGGAAGATGCGCGTCTTTGGTTTATTCAACACGAGACAATTGCATCTCACGTTATTTCTCTCATTTTGGCAACAGTTTTACTAAACCATATATATTACCTGGTCACGAATAAGGTCTTTGTATCTTCGGAGCAAAGCATGTTCAGATTGAGATAAGCTCGATTCGGGACCGTTAAGAAGAGAATCTTTCGGTTTCGGTGTCACGGCTTTCACCACGGTCCCTTAATTATAACATAATCAGACATCAATAATGTTTCTTTGTATTATGGAATATCATATAGATACCTTCAAGGGATTTAAATAGCCTGCAAAATTCATAGTCGAACAAAACTTCACCCGGTAGCTTATATTTCAGTTGCGGCTTCTGCGCGGCTTGACTGTAGCTTTCGTGTTTTGACACTAAACCCAATTTGTCTAAAAATGTGTCCAAACCTATTCTTTTTTCCACCAATTGACACAATGCATCCCTGCAGTTTTGTAAAAGTACATGTATATTAAAGAAAACTCCAGACATACACACCGCAATATTAAAAATTTTTAGACAAACTCATTAAAGAGGAATATCACATTATGTTCTCACTTGCTAAAAGCGTGGACTGAATCATCATTGAACTGCACACATATTCCAAGAAGAAATGAGCACAATCCTTGCACCAAACATTCCAGTTCATCTCCTTCCGCAAGTCCAACTTGCGAAGTGAGCTAATGCCGCATTAAAGTCTTACAACGAATAACTATTTCCAAACTGGATTATGTATACAACAGCTGATTTCTTTTTGCAATGAAGGATACATATGGTATATTAGTTGGAATGCTTAAAAAATGTGTGACAGCCAATGAACAGCCAGATAACCATGTGGACAGAAGAACAAGTAGTCCGAGGCGTGTTTGCACTTTAGCTCCCTGTTGAAAAACCACAATCATAATGTATTATTATGTATTAAGAATAAGGAAATTAGTGTAAATAAGTTCTTATCACCTGTTGCAACATAGTGGTTACTTGTTGAATGAGCGAAACAGGTGGATTGTCAAAACTTGTTGTTAGTTGCACGCGCAACAACTGCTCTTTTTGAGTTGTATTGTCGACTAGGGCATGTGAAAGGGCAACAGCAGAGAACCAGTTGGACACAGAATCGGGGCTAAAAAGTCCACTGCACAACAGCTGACCAGCAGTTATTGTGCTTGCTGCAAATAAAAAATATTTATTCAACATAACCTGTTCTACATAAACTAAAAATAAGTTGCACAATGTTAAAGGTGAACTGACAAGGTTTTTGTAACAATTTTTTAAAAAGGTTTTGTTCCTGCCAATCGTTTTGTTGGTATCGATTCTATACAATTGCACACTTTCCAGGGTATGTTACAAAAACTTGTCAGTTCCCCTTTAAAATGTAATATAATTCATCACATATGAAGTTTGACAAAATATTCATGCGAAAACATTGAAAATTTTGAGAACAATTTATTTAACATTTCTTTTTCCAATCCATGACTATTCCAGGAATTCCAATTTCTATTATCAAATTCCATGACTTTTCTATGAAATCCAGGAATCTCATGACAGCAGACACATTTTACATGCAACTTTATGAACATTTTATGATTGGAAATTAATTTTCATGTTTACTTTCCACTATATAGCATAATTGTGATTAATTTCCTAGACAAGAATTTAAAATATAAACTATAAAGTACGATTCCTTACCATCTGCTGTTGTTGGCAGCAGTGTTTCAATGATTCTTGCTTGTCCCAGTCCATTCTTGAACAGGAAACACTGGAAGCAGTAAAGTCCCGAACAGCGCAACATGAATGGTTGCTTGTCGTTAACCATTGACATGAGGAGAACAACAATTGCAGGTCTGTTAAAAGACACCAACAAACAACAGTTACATTTAGTGTCTATTGCTTTCCACAAAGCTAAAAACATTACCTTGGTGGATTGCACGGTGCGTTAACAAGAGCAAAATACTCTTGATTAGTGTTGTGTCCGCGTATAATTTCCGACACCGTGTTAATAGCCTACATAATAAAATATACAAAATAACAATATTGTTTAGATGTTTCAGTGGTTATATGAATCATACTTCAGCTAAAATATCAGCAGGAACACCGGTGGCCATCACGAGCGTGCACAACTTCTCGAGAAGTCCGCACGAGTGAATAACTTTCTGGCAAGATGATGTCACTTGTTGAGGGTTACTTGGAGACACCAATGTGCGAACAACCTGAAATGCATAATATGCAGTAATTTAAAGGTGAACTAACATTGTTTTGTAACATACCCTGGAAAGTATGTAATTCTATAGAATTGATGCCAATAAAACGATTGGCGCAAACAAAACATTTTTAAAAAATTGTTACAAAGAGTTATGAGTAGTTAAAGTTGGCGTCATGGAAGGACGGTGTCACCGTGCTGGTGTCACAGTGTCCTGTTTTGTCAAAACTAAATAATTCATATCTGTGGCAATAATGCTTGGAATGGCCTCAAATTTTCAAACAATGTTCCTAAATTAGTGGCAATCAAATGCTAGTTTTTTCAGGGTATGTTGCAAGACCTTGTCAGTTCACCTTTAAACATTATAACCAGGTAAATGTTACCAATAATCTCACCTGTAGCATTAAATGTATATTTGCAGCTTTCTGCGCGGACCAACCTTCGCTGATGTCCACATTTTCAACCGCGACATCGAAGAACGGTGCCAACTGCTGAATAAAGCTTCCTTCCTTGAAAAAATTTTGATTTGAAGTGTTGTTTTTCAACAAGGTGAGCAATAAACTGAGGCAATCTTCCACAACAATTCCTGAAATAACAATATACGTAAAAAAAAACATTTTGTGAACCGTAATTAAGAATTTTTTTAATAACAACCTCCATCGCTACTTCCTTCTTCGGCAACTATGCTGAGGATTCTGTCGAAGGCATTTTCAAAAGTGACAATCTTCTGAATGTTTGCGTTGCCTTTTGTCAGTTCCAACAATAATAATAATGCCTTTATGTTGAAATATAAAAAAAAATTTTAATATATATGTTACAGGCTGTGGTGCAACTCAGGCTGTGGCGTCATAGCCTAGGCCGTGGCATCACAACCGTTTTCGCCAG
>JAQFZQ010002222.1:0-14966 GCA_034696005.1 Glomeris marginata
AGCAATCGGCGATTGCGCACCTCAACCGGTTAAAGCTCACAATCGCCGATTGCCCACTTCACCCGTAACATATACACCACTGTCACCAACAGATGTCCCCCTGACATAATACAGACCCATAAACTAAAAAGTTTATGTCACTTCTTTTTCAGATTATTAAAAAAAAGACCAACCTTTGCATCACCCCTGTATATATGCATATGTGCCGTAGCCTATCTATGTGCAGGCGGTCATCTCCCTAATGAGGGAGTACAAAGGGGCTCCATTCACGAAATTGATTTGCCAGGTGCAATGTTTTACATAGAAAATCCAATGTATAAAAATATATTTCTCAGAACTCGTACCAAATATATGGATTGCACTTGATTATTATATGGAGCGCGTTATGATGCAAATGAAACACAAATATCCCATGAGAAAAATCGTATATATTATATTGCCTATTTTCAGGCGTTATAATGCCATCAATAAAGTCATGTGCACATACATATACTTGAAATTATGGTTTACATTTTATTACCAATTTGAAAGCTTTTCTTCTACCGCCCATTTGAGTGTTATTCTTAGTATATAAAAAAACAATCGTTAACCGTCACTGGGAAGTTTAAGAGCCATGTTTCTCTATGAGGTCCTGTTTCGACAGCAACCCTATAATCACGGTGCTTATAGCAGCACAAGGGGGTGTGTGTGAGAGTATATTTCAACGACGCATGAAATGTTGCTCGGTTGCATCGCTTTATGGTTGGTGCCAAAAACGCAAAGGCACTCACTCCATAAGCCATCGAGTCCATCAAAAAGCCCGTTTTCAATGAGCATAGCAAAAGGGGCGTTTCGGTTAGCAAACTTCCCTCTCGCTCCACTCACATTTATGCCCTTGAATAAGACCAACGTCTTTCACAAGGACCCTCCAGCATTTTCTCGGTCTTTTCTTCGACACCCTCCATGTTCTTCTTATACCATCTCTCCTTGTCCAAGGATATACTGTTAACCCGATTCCGACTTTCTTATATACAGTCTCGATTATTCAACATAAAGAAAGTTGTGGTGTTGTAAAATCAAATTACAACGCATTTCATATTAGTCAATTGAGACAAGAATCCGAGTTTCGAGTTCCAGTTTCACTTTCTAGAAAGTGCTGAAGTCTTACTTACACGAACTTCGACTTTGAAAGACATTATATAGAAAACAGGATTGTAATAAGTGCCGGTTAATTGTTGAGGTTAATTCTGAAAGTGCAGTATCTTGCTGCAAGTCCTGGGGTCAGTTGGTGAAAGTATCTACATCCATCTTGCATGACAGAATGGGCCTTTAAGCAATGAGTTGACCATGCAGGTCCTTCCACCTTCCTTTAACGACCAATTTAATTAACCATAGACAAGAAGGGTACCAATTATATTCAGCTAATTGGACGAAGGCGGCAAACAAAAACTCCAAACTCTGCAACGCCCGGACCTTTATGCTTTAGTAATTGTCCATTAGCAAAGGCGCTTAATTTGTACAGAAGTGGGAATGATTTATTGGAATCCATCAAGTTTGCCTTGAGCTATACAATAATTTTTCCTCTCTCAAAAATCGTAAACGCCCTTCACGCAATGTCATTGCACAGCTATACCTATAGTACTACATCCAAATCACACATTGTTTTTTGAGCAATTTCATATATGAAGATACCCAGGACCCAAACAGTAAAATATATCACATGCATTCATTTTCAATTCATTTAGATGAGCAATCAATGGTAAGCATCTGCAGTGAATTATGCATGGGAATAACATGCATAATGCTGATCACCTAGATTAACATGTTGATCAATTAGATCTAATATTTCTGTAAGGGGCAGTATAATTGGAATGACATTTTAAAGATCTAAAACCTTTATCATGCCCCCTAAAACTTCTGCAATTAGTTCAGATTAACATATCAATCAAAATTGATGAATATATTGAGTGAATTTATACGAGTTCGCTCAGCATAAATGTGAGATGTATACAAGTAGTTTAATTAATTAAGAGCTAATAATCTTGAATGCATTTCATAGTACGTAAATATAATTTCCTTTTGGGTGTGATCGAAGTTATTAGGAGCAATAAAAGCGAATATAGTAATTTGCAGTGGCGCCTTGTTCGAAATAATTGCCGTACGTGACTTGAATAATGCATGTATTGTTCCCACAAACTCGTGATTAAGACTTCAAACAAATTATTACCCTTTCGAATAAATTGCGATAATTACATCTTCGTTCAGATATAATTGTTTGTCGGCAAGGAAATATATGGCCGTTTTCCACATGCTCGCTTGGGAAAATTTTACAAAAAGAAGCCAGTCATTAATTCACACAGCTTGCCTCGTTATTCTCTCAACTAGTATTTTATATTGTGGCATACACCTTGGCACAATAACAGCAAAAAACTTATTGATACAGCTGGTATTTGAATGTGGAACAAAAAAAAGGAATTCCTCGCTTGCATATAAATTATATGTATGCAACTTAAAAAAAAAATGCAAAGTGGGCTTACTCCAGTAAATGTAATTTCTAATTACCGAAAAGTAATCAGAAACAATCCATCAGTGACAATTATATTCACCTTTCTTTGTTCTGAATTATTGGTGTGCACTCCTTTTCCAAGGAAAATTCGAATTAACCTATTTTCTTATAATTAGATGTTTAATAATACAAATGGCTGTACGCATGATTGCATATGTTAATACGTATAATGTACATGTGTCATTGTAGTTTTGATAGGTCAACGTGATTATTTTCAAAATGATTTTCCATTATTTGCATAGTCATAAATGCATCACATGGTAGCTTGACCTCCCTATAAAATTTATTTCAATTGACACCCTGATGATTCTATAATGAGAATTGCTGGAAGAGTCACACAACACACACAACCTGCTCAAAATATATCCCAAGAGAAGGCCCTAGTTTTTTCCGAGTACTTTTCCAATTTTGACACTGAGATCTGGTCTGATGAGTTGTTTGCATTCTCAGTAGATATTTAACAGCAGTATCCAAAAAGAAATCGAAATATTAATCAGTGTCAGTATAGAAGCATAATACTCAGTTAAACACTTGTAAAGGTAACAAGACACATTAGCTTCCCACAGGAAACTGTGCGTGTCTCTGTGAACCCAGTTGCAGTGTTTTATGAGAATTTGGTGAGAATCCATTTTTATCAGTGTACCGGTACTGTATATCAGTGGATATCTTCATGCAAATTTAAAATCAAGAATAATTGCATGCTAAATTCTTATTGGTGTTGCTCAAAAATGAGGTGCATGGGACGAAAATTGTATCGAGTTGAAGTTGCAGGCAAAACCACAGACTTGTTTATGTGCCGTAGTCTATCTATGTAGAAACAAAAACAATCTAACATATTTTCTTCGCAAGCAGCTGATTATTACCTATCATTAGTGCATTTGATATTCTAAATTGAAATTGTTGTTTTGGACCTTAATTTAACTTAGAGTGTTTTGTCGAACCATTCATCCTCCCCCCTCCTTCCTCCTTGATGGTCTTGTTGCATTCATGGTCTATTTACTGGATTCTTATTATTACAACCTTTTCTGTAGACTGCATTTGGCCAGAATTTGTATTTGAGACACCCTTTTAGTTGGGTCTCAGACGGTTCTGATAATATAAGTGCTCTCACAAGATGTTATCCTGTGAAGGAGCGTTTTCATGGTCCATACTCTTGAAGCTATAGGTGTGGCGTTTGGAGAGATATATTCATGTAGGAAAAAGTTGCCATGCGGAACCCCTCGTTCCTCCTAAAGGGACCCCTGTGCTTATACAAGGTCTGTATGTATATGACACTGGTGCGAAAAGCCTAATCAGAGTAAGCATTGAAGGGTTCTTTTGTCAAAAAATGTCAAATGGCACTTTTGGGCCAGGTGAGCCGCTCCTGTGTCACGCTCAGCCAAACCTCAATCAAAAACCTCTTGGTGCTCACAATTATATACATTTCACGAGTGGACAATCGCCAATGATTCCCATCGTATAAAGGACATCCGATATATACGACACTAATCTTCAGCCAAATCTAAATTTACATTTTTAACTGCAGAAGTGTGCAAAGCCCAGCCCAATAATAATTACAAATTTCAAACAAGCATTAAACATTGTACAAAACTGTATGTGATTAAAAAATAAAAACTTCAGTTAAGTTAAATTAGCAAACAGACAGGAGTGAAAAACATTCTCAGTATGCATGCACTCTTTACTGGCCTCTGCACAAATATTTTCCCCTAAAACAACCACAGATGTCTTGTGCGCCATCTGTTGGCAACAAATCATTTCAAAACCTGTAACTGACATATTTTACCGCAGGTTTAGTCTACAATTTTGGTGGACACATAAAAAGTG
This sequence comes from Glomeris marginata, assembly GCA_034696005.1. Taxonomy (NCBI): domain Eukaryota; kingdom Metazoa; phylum Arthropoda; class Diplopoda; order Glomerida; family Glomeridae; genus Glomeris; species Glomeris marginata. Next base: position 4,370 of record JAQFZQ010002222.1, read on the forward strand.
CCAATTAATATGATAGTGACCAATAAATTGCATGACCAGTTAGTTTATCTCGAATTACGTATAGCTGCACGAATGAATAAACAAAATCATTCCAAATTAGCTTTTGTTGTCTAAAAAAAGTTCCAAGTTAACTTGTTTTTCCAGATTATACAGTTCATTGCATTGTTTGAACCAAATGATTGCTGCATGCAATGAAAGCAGTGTTGGGTTTGTACAGAATTCATTAAGATATGTATATTTTATTGATACTTAAATATTGATAATATATTTAAAAGCAATAAGGTATATACAGTTTGGATGCTCGTATCCCACTGTAATAGAATTCGTATAGCTAGTGGAATAAATTTAGTGTGGATAACGAATGTGCTGCAGAGCAGCAGTTTTTCAGGTGGTAGCGCAGCGGAGATCATGCATTTCATTGTGCAAGTATTGGATAGATAGGCTATACAGTTACCCATTTCTAGTATGGAAAATTGCGATATTCCAGAGCATACATAATATACAGACCATAACAATTACTACTTTGTCGGTGTTGCGTAAATCTTTCTCATGCGGTATCCATATGTGACATGTTCGGGTTTCAGTATTTGTAATGAATGCCTTTCTGCTCGCTTGCAATTTCGCTATGAAATATAGCATAGGTGAAAATAGTATATGGCGCACTCAGCGTATAATTTTGTGAGCGAGAAATATTCCGGTTACGTCACGTGAGAGTGCTTCTGCCATAGTTTGCTTGGGCTACCAAGCGAAACGACGTCAGTTGCAAGCCACTGCACCCGGGCATGAAAGCTGCAAAAGGCCCCAATAGGCTCCATAGGACTATACAGACCTAGCCAGAGTTATTATGCTTAGGGCCGTCTATATACGCGTGCTTCAAAATGACCTGCAAATAAAACACTTGGCTGCAATCTGGACAAAAGCGCCAAAAGTTGTTCTCCTTGGTTACCCTCGAGTGGCCATCATCAATTAGGCCAAAGATGACCAATTGCTATGTGAAAAGGGCCCATGAGTCGACGATCCCTTGCCTGACAGAGCGGAAGCCCCACAGGTGCTCGGTGGAAAGTTCAGAGAGTTTTTATGTATATGCTTGTATAAAGAGCTAATGGCAAGCCAATGGGCTTCTTGACCTGACATTGATATAACAAATGGTAATAAGTTTGTATATCGATCATCCTTATATATCTTCTTCACTGCACAAAATACATATTCGGAAATGTGACTGCAATCCAGCTAGATCACGTTATAATGTTATATGCGCAATAATTACTATATGGCACGTCCACAAAGTAAGAGTACTCAATTTATTAAAAATCGAAGAACCAATATATTAAAAAAAAACATTACACATTCGTATATATACATATATCAAACACTATTTTTCAACATAATTGCCTTCCTTCTCATGCACTTGGTAAGCCGAGGGATGAATTTCTGATACCATTGGCAAAAACGTCTTGCTCCACCTTTTCTGCCGATTGTTTGACTGCGATGTGGACCTCATCGTCGGTCGAAAACTTTTTTTCCACCCATAAACGACTTCAGAGAGGTCTAAATATGAAAATCTGAAGGTGCCAGATCAGGGCTGTAAGAGGGGTGGTTGATGATGTCCCAACCGAATGACTGCAAGAGTTGCTTTGTAGCATGGCTTATTGAATGACAATGCTTATTGCATTGCCATGCAATAAGCACACTCCCTTCGTTAACATACCAACTATGAGGTCTACAGCGCTGTGAAACAATGGACCAAAGAGGTGCATGGAGTGATACTTTTTTGTCGAAGGTATCAGAAACTCATCTCTCTTACTTTGTGGACATGCATCCCTCGAAATGTGTTCAAGGAATAAATTTTTCATGCATGAATTAACATGTTAATACCGTAATTTCTGTTGCAATCTAATAATGCAAATATGTTGCAGAACTTACATGTATATACAGGGTGTCCCACCAGAAGGGACCACCTCAGATATTAAGGGAACTGGGGAATTTGGAGAATGCGAATTGATAATCATATATGAACTCAGCTATGATGAATCCAATGACGACGTTATCATTGACCTTGAATATTTATTTCCATGTTATTGCAATTCTAACTTTCGAACCGTTGCATTGAAGGTGGTCAGTTCCAATTTTAAAGTTGGAGAACACAATGAGATTCAGAGATGGTAGAGATTTCGAAGAGATTCGATGCACGTACGATTTTACAGCAATTTTCTAGTATTAAGTATGGCATCATGGCATGCACGGAGGACTAAGCAGAGAAGCCAAGCCAGTGGTTGGGCTTCACAACTTTGCTCACAATTAGTGGATGAAATAAATAAAAATATTTTGTAATCATGCACACAGTTATTCCTTCAAATTGGAACTAACCCCTTCAATGCAACAGTTCGAAAGTTAGAATTTCAATAACCTTGAAATAAATATTCAAGGTCATTGATAACGTCGTCATTGGATTCATCATAGTCGAGTTCATATATGATTATCAATTCGCATTCTCCAAATTCCCCATAGTTCCCTTAATATCTGAGGTGTTCCCTTCTGGCGGGACACCCTGTATACACAAATGATTAATATGATGTTGGTCAATAATCAAAGTTGTAAGTAGGCTATTTGGAATATTTTATCAACTTACATTAATGTGAGTTGATAAAATACGTAGGTTAAGAATATAAGTATAATGAATGTATATTTCTTCTTATCAAAAGCTGACTCAAAAAGGGTAAATTTGATAATACGTAATTGGGAGGACATAACTAATGCTATAAGGTGGGGATACTGGACAAGATGCAAGTTTTCGCAACCCATATGCAGCTCTCTGCCAAAAAACCTATCCAATGCAGATTGGTATAGGGTATATCAAATATTGCATATTGCATATTGTATGCATTTGTGTATCATGAATTTCCTAGCAAACAATTAACACATATTGTTGCAGCTGACAGCAATAGGAATCTGATACTTATACTATCATTGGTCTACAAAATTTAATAATAAGTAAAAACCTTTGAATGCTTCATAGAAAACTGAACAGTTGCTGGACTGCGGAGTTAAATTACATTTTGACGACTCGAAAAACGTCATATCCGACGAGCAAAAAGCACTCTTAGCCGCCATTGAGAATTGCATGTTTTCTTCTGTCACTCACTCAACTTTCAGTTAAGCAATTTTCAAAATTCCCAATGGTTGTATTATGAGTGGTGAAGAAGATGACGTCACAAGTTTCCACTCGGATCCCAAAGATGATTGACTGCATTGGAGTCTTGGTGGGTGACGTGTGGGTTGCATGCAGAGACGAACAAAGACCACGTGACATTTGATGGAGTGAAGCGTTTCTTCGCTTTTATGCCATTCTAAGGTAGGTATGTACAATGAGAAAGTATTGAGAGTTTGGCGACGATCCCGTTCACAAATGATACGTAATCTGAAAGTCTCTGCGGTGAGCCATTCCATTTTTAGCTTTTTCTTCTACTGCACCACTATATACACGGATATAAGTTATATGTTCGTTTATGAGATGCAGTCAAAAATGACAGCACTATTTCGCAGCGTTGACAGCATACAAGTTTCGCTTGTCAGAGGCAAATAGCTTCTCCAATCAGAATCCAATTGAAAGCAACATGATGGCGGAGGGAAAAATTTCACGCAAGTCCATAATGATCCCCGTTGATAATTGAATTTTTTCTCCGACAAAAGTTGAGCAAATATAAGGAGCATTTGCCCGCAAAGTAACAAACGTCATGCTGTTTTGCACAAATATGGCCGCCATTCTCTAGATTATAAGCAGAACGCAGGATTTTGCATGCGAAAATGGTGTCTGAATTAAGCTGATTATGTCGATGACTTTCGCAGCTTACATATATCACATCTTTGTTGCTCTAGTGTCACAGCATGAATTTTCATTAAAATTAATGTCACAAAATATTATGTTGAATGTGAAGATAACTTGCGGTTCGATCGATGAACACATCGTTTTGTAAATCTGTGCAGTTCAGCAAGTATACTATAGCTATACTATGTCAGAAACAAATCAATGCACTGTAAATTAAAAATGCGGTTTCATATCAGAATGATAATATCTACACTGATGGGCAATAAAAAGAAATCGAAATTGAAAATTGTTCCCTAAAAAGTCAAGCAGGGAGCAATTTGTGCAAATGTTAAAGACCATATTTAAAAATTCATTTTCGCCTAACTGAAAACAGTTTGAAATTATTAATTTCTGCTTACTGTTGGTATAAATTTAGACAATAGGTATATAGTTATTCTACCAGACAACTTCTACCTGTAGCACCCTGTTTACAGTCTTTTTGCTAATATCTCGAAATTGAAGTGAATATTTGTACTCTAAGTGTAATGACATTCCCATTCGGAGTACCATAGGGCAACATCCCATTGATGACGTTATTTGACCTTGAAACATACCGTCAAGGTCATTATATTCGTCAGTTGTGAAGATATATGACCAAAGTTATTGCAAACAAGCAATTCTAAACATCTAAACATAGGGCACAGATTATGACTAGCAGCAATCGTTATAAATTTTTGTAGTGCATGCTTCCCTTCATAGCATCTGTTGACAACAGTGTCATGAGATCTATATGGAGACAAATGCAAATTATTTATTGTGATTACCCCTACTCCTCTGCTCCTTTACTGATTTCAAATCTGTTTTCGCCAATGTACGTGTTTCCAGTAACTTTGGTCACATATCTTTAATTTAACAACCCACTAATCTTCAAAACTGGCGAAGATCAATTTTGAATGACAATTACGGAATATTCCAAGATCAAAAATGTCATCACCAATGGATACCCCCCGATGATATTACAAATGGAAACGTCATTACATTTGCAAACATTCACTTCAATTTCGAGATATTAGCAAAAAAGACCAGACTTTCCGGACACGAGCAGATGACTGCAAGATCCAAACACAAATTGTAAGATAGTAAACGATGTTTAGAATTATCGATATGCTCAAGCATGATCGATGATTCGAACGAGCTAAATTTGAAAGGCTTTTGGGTGGACAATAAGATAGAGTAAAAACTAATTTTTCATTTCACGAATTGCACTACAGCGCCACTTTCAATTGATGTCGGCCACGTGAAGGGAGCATTGTTAACACAGATCTGGACAAATGTGGATTTTGTGAACCTGGGACTATCCGTTTTGGCTTTTCACGCTCGTCAATCCTCTTGTCTGGCCACATCCAGTTCGTTAGGACCTATTGGTAGCGAGAAACGCATTCAGGGGTCCTTTACCGTCCGCAAAAACCCCTACTTGTTTGTTCCATGGGTTGCAGCTGCCGACCAAAGAGGGGTAATAAAATAACGATCATAATTGTGATGAGCCTCTTTGGTGCCCTTCCCCAGCCAACAACATCTTGACATCCTCACATATGGACAACCTATATAGCGAGGGGTGCCAACTTAGTTGCACTGGACCGTATAGCATACAAAGGACCTACTCACTCGTTCATAAGAGCTCTTTTGCTAACTCGATTAGTGATGGTTAATTGGCATATTGCAACACGCAACCTACATTATTCTCTTTTTTATGGTACAGGTCCGGTACAGAATCGAAGACTTTTGGACCACCCTGCATTGTATGCGTTCAAAACGGGGCAGTCTATATTCTAGACGTTTTGCATTCAGTTTGTATTTCTCCTAGTGGCAACAATGAAATCTAATCCTCAATGTGGTTTATTGTATACTCGAAGTTGAAACTCACAAATCAGACCAAGTGCATTTCCCATTGTAATGAATTTAAAAAGTTGGGAAATTTATCCAAGTTAATTAATCATTGGAGTATGCACTGTTTACATAGTTACAGCTTGATTATTCTCCAATATTATAATCTATAGATTAAATTAAACCAGGTCATTTTAGTCTTTATACACAAAATCATTTTAATTATGTGCCCAAAAATGATATGGATTTTGTGCTCAACTTTGAAATCCAATTGTATTTCTCGCATGCAATGTTACTTCATTGTTACTATACTCAATAGTTACGACTAGACCTTGGGTTGTTCTGCACCAATCAGAGGAAGGCGTGAAACTTTTACCAAACACTACTATATAAAACACCATGAAATGGGCACAAACATGGCACTAATCGAGGCTTTTCAAATATGCATATAAGTTTGAGGTTCACATAGGGCATCAGACGACATGTACAGGTCGCAATGCGAGCAAACTTATTTCCTGTTCTGGCAGCACCCGAATGCAACTCCATTGCCACTATAAAGTGGGTGGGACAAACGGTGCGATTTCCCTGCCAAACGGTTTTAAAGGCTTGAAGGAAAGAAAAAAATCATCCGCTCCGAGACTTATTGCCAGTTGAGGAAGGGGCCTAAACCAAAACGTAGGAATGAAACTGGGTGTATGTGTATCCCTGCGCTGCTCCGAACGCACTCTTTTGTGCATTGGTATTTCGGACGAGGGCCAAGGTGCTTATTTGCTCCTCGCACCTGAACACACGCTAGCACAAAGCGTTTATCGCCAGTTTGGGTGCGTGCCTTATTTCCGGCTTCAACTGATTTCCACGATTCGATCGGTCGAAAAGCGAATTTCGGGGGTCAGGGGGTCTGCTTTGTATATTGCGCACTTTCTTCGTGCATATATATCGCAGTGAAATTGCCACCCAACACATGCCACCTCGGCGAGCAAATGGAGTCTGTTGATTGTTCCTGCATGTAAATTTCACCTTAAATCCGAACTAAACCCCTCCACCCACCTCCCATCAGCCCCTGAAGTTCGGCTCCACCTCGTGGCGGAAGAAGGGTGTTGAAAACGCGTGACATTTACACTCCGATCGGGAATTTACTTTGAGGCTCTGGTTGGTTGGAAGCATTGAAAAAGTACATCAATGAATGCATTTTAGTATACGTAAAAGGCGCTTCCTTGGCTCTGAGAAACTTTTAACAACGTGCGATCTTTGTGTTGCTCGGAGCGGCAACATGCAGCAGCAAATTAGCTGAAAGCCAAACGCCATCCCCATAATGCGCTGCGACGCGGGGTTTTAATCAAAGCTGCGCATGCGCAAACACATACTCTATCATCAGTTTGTGCGTTTGCAAATGACCTCATCACAGGCAGCACGCCAAGAAATAAATGAAATAACCATTTTTCACGCCCGCAACTATTGCGAAGCCCAAATTGTAAACACGAAGCAACCAATAGGAGTGCTCCTTTCGGAAAACACTCCGTGTTGAATGTATTTTATTATCATCAAGCGCATTCCCATCTCGCTAGTCTCTCAGCCACAAATAAAATTTATGCATTGCAAATATATACCTGCAAGAATTTAGCAGCAGGCCTAGCAAACAAATTTAATTTTCTATCCAAATATTTATTTATATCCGCGCCAGTCAGAGCAGACAATAGATTACATGATATTATCGAAATCAATCATTTTTGAAGAAACGATATTGAAATATGGAAAGTAAGAGAATTTAAATTGAGCGCATGCATGTATAAAAAATTATCATGATTTAAATGCAAGTTATTTGTTAATTATATACTTATAGATATTTGCATAAGCTGCCACTTTCCAGCTACATAAATATGTAAATACATGTTGAAAAGCGAATCTATATATAGGTATATGCAATCGGATTGCAGCTTCCCTGTCGAACTTCTTTCTGAATACTATGTAATATGGTTTTGATACAGTTTTTCACAAGCTAAAACTGTGATGATTATACGAAGAACAGAATAATGTGTGAATTTACGTACAAGTATATAGACCCTCATTTGTTTTTTGTTAGAAATTTCATTCAATTACAGGACATAAGGGATCTATTTTGGTGAGGGTAAATGAGGATCCCCTTACATTGCAGAGACTTAGTGTTTTCACATGTTTGTAAACAGGGCGCAGAGCTACTAAATAATCGCATTCCACCATCCCCCAGTTAAGCTTTCGGAGCCCATCATATCACAGACCGTCTCTGCTTGGAATAAAAAATTAAAAAAATACTAGCTATAGTAAACTTATGTCATCGTACTCACAGCTTTTGCCTCATGTTTTCGTTCCTAATGTTTCCAAATGTGGAATGCAGATTGGGACCTAATTGATGGCGGATGCATACCAGCAGTTGCGCAGGAAGTGAGTAAAAAAGTACAAACTTTAACAGTGTATCGCCATTACATATAGCTAAATTGTATGAATTGTTAACAACAACATTAGGAAGGTTATAGAACAATGAAATTTTCATTTAGCAAACTGACATCATCAGACACATTTGTAACAGGACTGGGAAAACACGGTTGTTAGTTGTTATCCCAGAGCACCTGGTCACAGAATTGATAGAGTGGTGTCATGATGAACCAAAAGCAGGACATCTCGAAATTTATAAAACACAGTCTAGAATTCAGATGAATTACTATTGGCCGACATTGAAAAAGGATGTTCAAGAGGATGTGCAAAGCTGTCATAGTTTATAGGGAACAAAAAGAGTAGGCAACCTGCACCAAAACTTCTGGAACCAATATTAGCTGGTGGACCAGGGGGTTATGATTTTGAAGGACCACTTCCAAAATCAAATGGAATGCAGCATATATTAATTTGTGTTGATTATGGGACCCGTTATTGTGTGGCGAAACCTGTCCGCAATGCCAGAAAGAGGGCAATAGTCTCATTTTTTCAAAAGAAGATATTTGAAATTTTGGTTATCCCAAAGAAGTGATATCCGACCAAGGCCGTCAGATGATGAGTAAAACTGTTGAAAAGTTTTTTGAGAACAATGGGGTGAAAGCCTGCAACACAGCTGCTTATGACCAGCAAGCTGATGGACTATAGCAGAGAGAACCAATCAGACAATGATTACAATGATTCGACAGTATTTGGAACCTGCAAAAGAGCAACGTGATTGGGCTAGTCGAGTGGCGAACTGTGTGTTCGCATCATCAGACACAAACTTGGTTAAAAGTCCCTTTAAAAATTGTTGTAAATATCTCAGCTCATTTAGCTTCAGAGGATGTGGTGCAAAAAACACATCTATCTAGAGCCAATTTCAAGAAACTACATGGAGGTTTTGAACAGCAGTAACATGTGCACTGTCTTGTGTATCACTTGGATTTAGCTATCATTATTATTACCCACACATGCGAAAACCAAAATACTGTAAGCCAATACAGCACCGACAGGAGGCGCTGCGATTTCGATCACACATTCTAATTATTGTAATAGGAGCCTTGTGTGTTGCATTTCCTGGAGGGAGAAGTTAGAAAAAGATGCAGTAGGTCGTGAAACTCGGTAGCGACAGCAAAAAGGCTGGCCAAGTCTGTCAGCATTAATTACTTAAAAGATGCACGTCATATTCAAGCAATATGGCCGCATCACGTGGTGCGACGGATGCGACACCTGGACCACACTTGCGAAGCTCTCGTCTCGGGTGACATAGTCTCAATCATTAGATGAGCTAAGCCACTCGACTTGGCTCATTAATCAATCAATCGACGAGTGAAGCCTGTTCGGTATATGTCTTCGCAAGAGTAGCACAACTTTTAAAGAAAGCCGTGCTGAGAATTTCGGGAGGATCCGTCTGCAACTAAGCTGTCAACGAGTCATTTAAGTCGTCTGGATACTTTTTCCTCACAAATTTGTCCCCCTGTCCTAAATTAAATCTTCTATCGGCGGCCAAATACAACTTGGGGTGCATTGATATTGTTTACAGCTTTGAGCTCAGTTTAGCGCAATTACTAGATATCGTACAAGTTTCAAACATATGAAGTCCATATATTGCATGTTAGATACTGCTCTTTCAAAGAAAGATTGAGCTATAGGATGGTACCATTTGATGTTTTGAAGGGGTGCACGGTTGCAGTTTCAGGCAGTCGTCATTGCACGTCGTAGTCTGTGCACCTGCAGCCATGCACCCCTTCAAAACATCAAATAGGCACCATCCTAGCTCAATCTTTCTTTGAAAGGACCATTAGGTGTATTCAGTATTTGTTGAAATCTTTCAGTGAGGATATGTTATTAGAGGAATGAACATGACTGTGTGGTGTAACACGTGAACATTTATGAATATTAGATAAAGGAATCAATATACCTTCCCTTCCCAATATGTTTCAAGTTCATATTATATGTATGGCTTGATGTCCTTGATGCTTAGACCCAAGGTCACGTGTGATATTATTTTCTGAACCTTGTAATTGATGCTTCCTTCCAATTTAACTGTGACATAAGTATTCTAACTGCCACCGTTTTACATACGGTACGTATATTCCACAGGAACAAACTTGTGCTTCACCATGTACAACAATAACTCATCATCGTTCCATAAGTATTAAATTTAGCCATTTACGCATGGTTTGTACAACCTGTGCTTGCACTCAGGATCAATGACTGCGTTTCCATGATTCCATTCCTCAGAATATCTGAGGAATGGGTAGAAATATTACCGGATTGTTGGAATATTCCGACCATGGCTCTGTGGATTGGAATAGAATATGCCAGGTCTTACAGCAAATGATTATTTTCTTGCATCTGGTGGATTGAGTAATTCCTAATGGACTTTATGACGTCTGGCAACACAAATGGCTGAAAGGTTTTGGGGAGGAGCCAAAAATGTGTGACAATCCTAGATGACGT
>JAQFZQ010002223.1:0-14965 GCA_034696005.1 Glomeris marginata
CCTTGGATTTCAAAATGGAATTTACTGCATTCCGCAACGTGCGTATGACGTGCTAATGAATACGACCGATCCCGTACAGAATGCAGCAGTGGAGGGTGCCGATAAACTCCATTTTGCCCTCCAAAGATTCTCCAATTAATTTCTAAGAAACTACTCGGCATAAAATTCTCAAACTTCAAACTACAATTAGGTATGTTGTAAACTCTTTTGTTAAAAATGTTTGGGCGAAATCTAAAATCAGGCATTTTTAACTAGTCAGTTGACCTTTAAGTAATGTTGGGTTTTATGTAAAGTTTTTCAGTGATTAAGCTAAGAAAGTAATCATATATACTGAAGTACATTTACCAAATAGAACTTTATAAAATAATAAATACAAATTGGCTTTGTTTTTTAGAATTCTGAAATACTAATTATTTCTATTTAAATTTATTCAAAAATACCTTGATTATGGAATAAGTTATAAACTGTTTCCCTGGTTGAGATAACATTAACAAGGGATCATTAATATATTAAGTTATATTCTGTTTGAAACTATGTATTTCGCTTGTGCCGAAACCTGGAAATTAATACATTGCATAACTTTATTAGAAAATGAACATTTCATTTAAAGAAGTAGTTGTTTTTATGCTAATAATAATGGTGTTCTAGCTAAGTTCAGATGTTAGATATATAAATGAAGTAGTTAGGTAGAACTTACCTTGTGTATGTATAGGTGTGTTGAAGAGTGGAGAAAATGTTGCTATATTTACGTAGCCTCTTGAGAAACCCGGAATGCTTGTAGAATTGAAAAGTAAAGAGTTTATAAAAGTGGTTGGTGTGATATGTGCAGCAATAAGCGGCAACCAATCACAGCAGACCAACAGGAAAAAACCCCAGTGCAAACACCAATCAGAAACTGGCGTACTTGAAAAGCGCAACTTCTCTTTGAAAATTTCATTTTGTGTACCATGTTGACGACACTTCAATAGTTTCCTTACTGCACTGAATTTGTACACTTGATTAAAATGTCCTTTTGATTAAAAAAATGAAATGGCAACACAAAAATAGAAAAAAAGCACAAATTCCGAGTATTGCAAAATGAATTACTTTTCAAACCATTCAAACCTTGTTGATTGGAAATGATTAAATTTATTTAAAATGCAGAGGTTGTATGTAAATATATTTTGTAATTTACAAAATTTGTGTTTTCCAGAATGGTTGGTTCTTGTAATGAAATCAACTCTAAAGCTTTAACTGCGTATAGAAATAGCACAAATAAAACGATTAGTGAAAACAGAATGCATTTTTAAATTGTTAAACCAAAGTTATGAAGATTTGAAATAGTAGCCTATTAAAGAAATTATTCAAATTATCTTAATTTTTTATTAACAATTTGAAATACGATTCTGTTTTCACCAATTTATTTATTAGTGCTGTTTTTATATGTGGTGATAGTTTCAGCCTTGGTTTCAGGGTAATCTATAAAATCTTGTAAAGCCTCCTACTTAATAAACTTTTATTAAATAACAATATAAACTTATAAATACAAATGCGGCAGTTGTTTGTATATCTATGGGTGTCACGTGGAAAACAAAGTCACTGAGTCAATATTTACAATTTTATGCTGATATTTGTTTTGCACAACCGTGAACTTGTATATTTTTGGGGGATTGGGCCCTTTAAGCCTCGCGCTTCCTTTCAGTTCATCATTCATATTTTTCGGACTTGGATAAACACACTTGCAGTCTTGACAAGATTAAAACCGACCAGCAGAGAGGAGTAGAGACTGTAAGTCAGCTGACCAGATAAATCTCAAATCTGGCCCATATTGCATGCTTATTCCGCTGTTGCGAACATCCATCTAGCTCACCCTTGCGTCATCGCCATATTATTGCCTACACTGCATATTGATATATCGATCCAGAATTTAATACATATATTGTGTATACTTCTTTTGGATATTAACAGCAACATATTCGGGCTGTAATATAAATGTTGGCTTCCCCTCATGGTTTTTGTGTTATGCTGGTAAGCCAACCGGGTCGCTTCTCAATAATATACATTTGAACTACTGCATGTATACGTATAATAGTATACATAGCATGTCCGAAAATAGGAAAACGTTAGAGTTTTCAAGGCTTTTTCTGGGATATAATTAAAATTGACATTTCTGATCTAAATTGGGAATTTGAGAAAGCAGAGAAGTTGCATTATTAAATTTATCCAAGTTTGAATGACACTGTAAATTGGTTCACGTCAAGATTTCAAGAGTTTCAACAAGTTCCCTAGTTTATAAAGTTAGTTTTTTAAAGCAGGTGCAAAAATGCCAAACTTGATATAAACAGCTGACTGAAATTTTCCAGTTTTTGTTATATGGAAAATAATGGGAATAATTTAATGTAATGAAAGATGAGATGTATATTTGTATTCCAGCTAGTTATGATAAGAAATACATGAATTTTTAATACCTGTTCATATTTATCAACAATATACTGGAAGGATATTTGGAAAAATAATTGTTTTCACTCTGAAATCACGAAGCATTTATGTTCATTGAACAGAATTGCCACCTTTCATATACTATATATGGAAGAATGAAATTATTTGTATTGTTGGGATTTGGCAGATGGATCCTGTGGCAGTTTCCTGAAGGGATTGGGGCAGGGCTAACAAAACAATAGTAAGAGTTGTCAAGATTAGTCGTATCTCTGGGGCTTCAAAGATTTGACTCGGAACTGGAGTGGTGCCAATGGGGCCAAATAGGATTAAGCATATCGAGTTGGGTGTCGAGAGAGAACTACACCAAATTGAAACCGACCTCCAGTATAATATAATTGCTCACATTCAAGTACAGCAGCCTGAAAACACTTTCCTTGCTGTACATTGCCACACACACACATTTGTGCAATATTTTGTAGGCTATACGTGTATTTCCAGTAAAAATATAAGAGTATTGGATTTCTTTTTGTATAACCTACAGGTGAAATTTATCCTCCTATCTCATGCATATATTAATCTTTAATTGTATTTTAATACAATTTGAAAAATTCATACCTCAAATATATATTAACACCTGCAACTGGGAATTTATTTGAAATGTCAGTGTGTTGATGACATTTAGCCTACTGAAAAATTCAAATGGGAATTAGTATTCATTCCAGACACGTGTCTGTGTAACGTCATTGGTGACGTCACATTCTTAAAAGTTCTGATGTGGAAATAAAAATAATAGACTGCTATAGCTTATTTCGAAGTACCTTTTGTCAAATAAGAAATTGTGTTCACTAAAACTACAATTAAAAGTCACGTATTTGATAATAGGGGCATTTAGTAGAAGATGTCGTGTCTTTTGAAATGCTCGAAAGAATATATACGCGGGCTATCCGGAAAGTATTAGCCGTTGTTTATTTAAAAATACGAAGTTGTTGTGATGTCAAATGTGAGTTAACAAAACGATTAACATCCATTTTAGACTATTTTTAAAATTTGTACTGTAATTTTAAAGTGCTTATTGGCCCTACGAAAAATTACTGCAATTGCTAAAGTCACGTCATCTTGCCGCCAGTGTGTTATGCAGGTTTATTACCAGTTAAACCTCGTTTGAGCTGTCAAACTTTTGTCAAATGGCGCACAGATCACTTAACAGATGTTAAGAACTACTCACAGTAAAGGGAACAAAGAAATTTTTCCGTCATCCAGAATTGATTCATTGGGCGACAAACAATAAACGTGCAAAATGCAAGAGTCTCACCGCCATTACTCACAATGCTAATTAAACCAATACTGGCGGCACCATTTGCAGATCTTAAAAACGCGTTATTTTTCCACATGCCACGGAAATCCGTCACATGTTAGATAATATTTTTAAAAATAGTTTAATATGCATGTCAAACGTTTGGTGAATTATCATTTTGCATTATGGCAGCATGAAATTTGTAAATAAAAATCGGCTACTACTTTCCAGATAGCCTACATATGAACACATTTTAACAATATGGATGACTCATGTTGAATTAACAATTGATAAACAAAGTGAATTGAACAATATTTAATGAAATACCTTTAGGTCATATACATAAAACCAGGTTTTTTAATCAATATAGGGTAGTTGCATAATGTTGACATTTTGTGATACGTAAATATTGGTGGACATTTTTTGTGCTAAAGTGTAATTAAGCTAGTGTACATGCGCAGTTTCAAATCTTCTTAAAATTCCGACCCTCATCTATTATGCACGTTCATCATCATCTATAAGGAATGTGACATATCATGTTACACTTTTCGGCATTTTTGAACAACAAGTTTACCTGACTAGCCCTATTTTAATTAGCCAATGTGGTAATTCGATGACTTAACTTCATACAAGTTATGATTGCATAACGATTAATTATTAATGTGTATTATCATTATTGCAGGAAATATGAATCCTCCATTAGCTGTCTTTTCACGATGTCCTGTCACAACTGCACTTTTTATTGGACCTATCATTGTAGCAGGTAATTTTCATTGAACTCTTATTTAATTGACAATTTAAGATATCTTATTTAGTACATTAAAATTGATTGAATTATGTAACTTGTGTAAACCACATGCAGGATCCGGATCGCGAATTTTAGTCTTTTCCACCAAATCTTTAAAGTTAATATGCGAGGTAAATATATTCACGGGAGCAAATGTACGTGGACTGAAAGAAAGTGAGTTGATTTTGATCCGCAAATACTATAATAGGCTTAAAATTGAAATGTCAAATAAGCCTAATAGGCTTAAAATTCAACAGTAATGGACACAACGCCACCTGATGGTTCGAATGTGAAAATATGTGCTTTTGGTGCGAAAAATGTCCACGTTGTACAGTTAGGACCATTGGGAATGGACAAAAATGCCTGCAGGTTTCTCAATCTGTTTCGTCCAAATATAAGAAACGTGCATTGTTGCCAAAGTTTGTTATCCTTGGACGATAAGTGTACCTATAGCTATATTTAGACATAAACAAATGGAAAAAATGAACTCATTGTGGGAAATTACAGTGTGACGACTCTAACTAGAGCACCAACCTTTGAAGATTGGGTATGGGATGTCCACGGATTGCATAAACCAGTAAATAATTTTGAAGGCAAATTTTCCCAGAATTTGTACATGCAGTAAAATTGCAAAAGTGGAAAATACTGTGCTGCATGTCATGTTGTTTCCATGTAGTTAATTGCAGTAGCTCTTGGACATAATTTTGTGGCACTTTGGAATTGGAAAGAAAATATTCGGATTCACACGGTTCACTGCGAAGACAAATCCATTTTGTAAGTTCTCATTTTTCATTGCGTATAAACCTTATAACAATATATAGAGTCAGAACATGGGTTATTACATTATATATGAAATAAAATAAACAAATTAACTTAGAATGAGGTGCATGGTGGTTATATTAGATCTTTGAATGGGTATAGTAAAGAAAATGATTTAGCAATTAAAGGTGAACTGACAAGGTTTTGTAACATACCCTGGAAAGTGTGTAATTCTGTAGAATTGATGCCAATAAAACGATTGGTGCAAACAAAATTGTTTTAAAAAATTGTTACAAAAAGTTACGAGTAGTTAAAGAGGGCGTCATGGAAGGACGGTGTCACCGTGCTGGTGTCACAGTGTCCTGTTTTGGCAAGATGTGAATTTTCAGCCAATGAGGCCAAGCGCCTCTGCAGTTTCAGCCAATGGCAGAACTTATCAATGGCGCTTCAGTGTACGTATCTCAATATACTACTCAGTACACTCCACAGATACGAAACTAAATAATTCATATTTGTGGCAATAAGGCTTCAAATGGCCTTAAAGTTTCAGACAATGTTCCTAAATTAGTGGCAATCAAATGCTAGCTTTATTAGGGTATGTTGCAAAACCTTGTCAGTTCACCTTTAAGAACACTTTGCATTACTGCAATATGTCAAGGAGAACTAATGTGAGTAATTATCATGGTGGAATATTTAGTTTTAAGATGCTAAATGTATTGACTCAGCAAATTCATCTAATTGAACTCGCCTTGTGTATATATAATGCATAATAGTGCGGAATAATTTATGCATTAACTGCAAAACATTGTGGACAATTTTACAAAACAGTCTTCTTCTGATCTTACACGAATAACTTTTATGGGAAATCAGAATTAAAGCTGATTCCTCATTCTGAAACTCAATAATAATTTCAGTCATGTTTTCCACAGATATTCAGCATGTTTCGTAGGAAATAATTGGGACAATTTAACAATTTTTGCCGGAACAGTTTACAAGGAAATTGTCATTTGGTACCCTGGTCACTGCGAACAATCAGAAGATTCAGTGAAACAGCAACCTGTTGCTCAACGTTTAACTGGACATGATGTATATTAATGTTAATTATAAATATTGTAAACTTCTCTGTATGATTATAATGAGAAATGTTTGCATTCCAGGGTGTGGTTTTTAGTGTCAAATATGACCAAAGACAAAGGCTACTTTGTAGTACTTCAGACGATAGGAGTGTTCGAATTTGGAAACACATGTTATTAGGTGAATCGGATGAGAAAGTTTTGAAACCAAACTGGGCTTTTCAATTATTTCACACACTATATGGACATGGGGCCAGGGTTTGGATGGTCACTGTGGTTGACCAATACGTGCTGAGTGTTGGAGAAGTGTGTACTATATTAATTGGCAATTAATTATAATATTTAGATGGAGATATTTAAGTGAAATTTGAGCATTTCAGGATTCAAATCTATGCGTTTGGCAGCATGATGATGGAAAGTTGATTAAAAAGGTTAAATGTCATCGTGGAAGTGGAACATGGACCATTGCGGTTTCCCATGATAAAGAACCTCTGGTAAATATATAATTTTTGAGGTGCAGAATATTCTATTTTGGTTTTGAAATATAATAGTGAAATAGGAAAATGTATTGACTAATTTAACAAATCGATGATGGTATCGAGTTCAATTGTGTTTTTCTTTTCTACATGGAAGTATATTGCGTTTTAATATTTAATTCCTCCTTTGTTTGGGATTTTGTTGTCTTTTATGAAATCCATGTTACGTTAAGGTTGCAACTGGCGGAAGAGATGGTGGACTCGTGTTATGGCCACTATCGTTTTTGGTGGAAAACAGCACTTGTTTGGATTCCTTACCTGTACTCAATGTAAGTGAAATCAAAAGGAAACTGTTTTATAATCTAATATTAATTGCATTTTCATGAAAGTCACAGGATAATGGGCAGTATCCTAAATGCGTGTGCCTATTAGACGAAGACCACGTGGTTTTTTTCACGAACACCAGGTGAGATGTTGAAAATGTCAGTTGCAAAATTAGATTTTTCAATTTTCCTCCACCACTTTAGCTGTTTGTGGCTCATGAATATTAAAAACCAGAGTCAGAAGTTGTGGTTTCAAGGGGATCATCAAGATTTTACGTGTGCCGAGTTGCGCGTTTCAAAAAGGCAAAATATTGTCGCTGTTGGCAGCACGACTGGGGATTGTATCATTTTGAAATATGGTGATTATGTATTGCTTCAACTGATTCAAATAGATCTTTGTTTCGTTAAAACTTTTATCTGGGAAATGCGGTTTCGGTGTCAGCCTAAGGTGAAATATTTTGTCCGTGTTGCTAAATGCGGTAACATTTTGATTTCAGATTTTAATTCGTCGCATCCAGAAGTAATACGCAGACATCGTTGGAAGATTTGCGATGGCAAAATCCTCTCTTTAATCTGGATCGAGGAGGAATTAATTACAGTGGGCCCCGAAGGCAAAACGGTTGGCGAAACTCTCGCTTCCGCGTGTCCGCCGTCTCGCGACTTGCGGATTAGAAAGTTGTCTTTTAGGATCTTTGGGAGATTGTTGACGGAGAAGATGGATTATCGACGAGAAAGTTACGTGCTTTTCTACTTCCTCCAAGCAAGCAAAGATGGCTGTCTGCCGCGACGGTTCACATGCCGCGCCACTCGCCAAATCTCATTTGCGGATCTCGAGATGGAAGTTTACACGTATTCCACCTCGCCGAGACCGAGCATAATGTATATTGGCAAAAGTGGTGTTTTTGGTTTGGCGGGGATTTAAAGGCGATATTGCTTTTAATATATTTCAAGATGCAAGTGTCTCCGTCGCAGAGCTTTTTACGAGTTCACGGCCGGCACGGCGTGACGTGCTTGCGATGCCAAACCCATTCAATCTTCTCGGCTGGAAGGGATGGTTTGATCCGTGTGTTTCGAAAACAAAATTCCACATTCGAACAGATGAGATGCATCAAAGTACGCTTTTCATTTTTGTTTTTGAAAAGCAAGTCCTAAAAGGATTAAATGGCATTTCAGGTTGCCGCGTGTCCCGAGTGGATCGCGGACTGTCGATGGACTGCGCAGCGACAACTTCTCGTACTCGGATTCCACAATGTAGCGGTTTTATTGTTTTTAATAATTCCGTTTATGGTGTGTTGCAACTGCCTCTGAACGTAATGAAATTTTAAGGATCGCTTCGTGATCTGGGATGACGGGCTTCAGTGCGTCAGGTTGGATGTGGCGTGCGGAGGAGGACATCGAGCTTGGGATTTACTTTTTGATGAACGCTGTACAAAAGCCACTTTCGTGTACGTTAAGGAGAAGAGGATCGTTGTGAGCTGCACTGACACATTCAATACAAAGCCGGTTGAAATTACGGTAAATTGCGCGCCAAAACACGGCTCTCGCAACAAAAGAAACCCGGTGATCGCACTGAAGTTAAATCCGATAAAGAAATATATGACAAATATATTCTATGCTCTGTTGAATAGGAAACATATAATTTGGATAAAATCTTCATTTTTAATTTATTTTAATAGGAATTTGATACGTTTTCATACAAAGATTCAAATGATAATATTTTTGAATTTAGTCTGGACTCCACTCAAGAGAAATCAATGCCGTGAAACATATTCATACATTTCCTGATGGTTTGTATGACATTATTGTACTACTTTATTTTCAATTTCAACTCTATTTTTAAAATCCTTTGTAATTTTTCGCTTTTTTGACCAGGAAGAGTTTTGTGCGCAACCGGTAGCGAAGACACCACCGTGAAAATCTGGATTTTCAAAGAATGTCAACAAGGTTATTTCTTTGAAATTGAACTATTTTGCACGCTTCAGGATCACATTTCATCTGTGAAGGCCTTGAATGTCTTTACTGACATGAAATACGAAGCCAACTGCGTAAGGAAGACATTGTTCCTTTTCGGAGCTGGAGGACGAGCTCAATTAAACTGTTGGGCCATACATCTACCATCTGCAAATTTAGGTTCTTACAAAATAGATTAAATGAGTACTACAGTGATTTATCTGAAATGCATTGCAGATAGAGACGTGGAGTGCCAGTTCATGTGCTCGCACCAACTTCACGCGGACAATTTGAGGGTTAAAAAACCTTGGAAAAATCCCACTTTGTCCTCTGATCCGGAAGCTCGTTACATGGATATCCAAGTGTGGGCTTCATCTCGATCACCAGATGATTTGAGCATTTCGGTTGCTTGCTCTGATGGTTTTGTCAGGATGTTTTCCTTTTGCGTCACCTCGCGTAACATTCAGTTACTGCGGATGTTCTTCTACAAGGGCTGTTGTTTGTTGAGAATGCTACGATTAGAGGTTGATAACTGTTCTGGGGTTATTTCTACAACGGCCACTGATGGAAAACTGGCCTTCTGGGACATTGACCAGTTGGAAAGAGCATGTTATGCAAGAAATGATAGCCCAGACAGTAAGGAAACCTCAGAAATGGGAATTGTGTATGATGTGAAATTGCATCAGTCAGGAATCGATGCAATTGCAGTAAAACGTGTTCAAGGTAAAGAAAAATATATCAGTTGGTCTTAAAACAATGGAATCAAGCAATGTTTAATTTCAGAAAACCACGAGGAATATTTGGTCGCAACCGGAGGTGACGATGGATGCCTCGCGTTGCTGAAACTAAAAATCACTTCAAAAGACGACAGATTAATGTTCAGAGAGATATGGAGAAAACAGTTTATCAGTGCTCATGCGGCTCAGATTGAAGGAATTGATTTCATTGGCGGGGATCGATTGGTATCTATATCCATCGATCAACGGCTGATCGTATGGGACCGCGATTTGAAACCCGTCTCGTGCAGTTGTACAGATATTTCTGATGCACAAACCTTGATCACTTGGGCCAACAGGTATGTAATATACTAATTATAGTTCTTAAAAGTATATAAAATAGTAGCAATAGACAAATATGTAACTGACAAGTTCGATCTTCATTTCAGGTTTGGCGAATGTTATCTATGTAACGCGGGTGAGGGATTACAAATTTTTAAGCTCCCGAATAAAAATGAGCTTCTTTAAATTTGGTATTCGAACCGAATATCTGAATTGCTAAAGTTCTCTTGAAACCATTTATCGAAATCATTTTCGAGTTGATCGTCGAAGTAATTTTTCCAATCTCCTACTTTTCCTGCGTAAAAGTAAAAATGAACAAAAGTTAAGACCGTGTGATATGTTACAGTGATGGAATATCCTTCCTAGTTATTTTATTTACCTTTTCTCATGTACTTTATGCCATTATCTTTGATTAGCCCTTTCTCATCCCATTGACTGTAGTTTGTTGTCGGGTTGCGGGACATTTGCGCGAAGCTACAATGGTCGGCAATCGATTCCACTTGTTCCTTGGTCAGAGACTTTCCAAGGAAGTTTGCAATCTTTTCAATGTTTTCTATAGTATCCTTTTAAAGTTTATACATTATTTTCTGCCATTACGATACTGACATATGACATAATGTGGCATACTTTATGCAGATCTTCATACGTTACGTAAAGCAAGTTATCGGTGTTTCTGTTGTTCCAATAATCCAGAATATGTTTAGCATAAGGTGAATAGACAACTGCTCAGTAATATCAAGTAATATTATAATGGGTGTATATGGAAAGCAATCAGCATTTAGGAATATCTTACTGAAGTCGTTGACAAATAGATGGAAAAAATCTTGAAAGGTTCCTTGGTACGATACTTCTTCGAGCATCATGTAGAAGTGGTATGCGGACACCATTGTGTCCTTAGGGTTTCTGCTAACATACACTATCTGCAATATTGAAATACATAGGACCTTACAGTTAGTACATTATTTTAATTCACACAATGAAACATATTTCAAATACGTATCAAATACACCTTGCATTGCTTTTCCAACATTTCCTTCGGTAGCAGATTATACGGCAAATGAGTTTTAAAAAATCTTGGTTCTGCAGATTCATGATGGTCATCAACTATTGGAACTGCTGGCCATTCTAAGTATAAACTTCTTTCGTCTAAATTCTTTGCCATTGCAGTCTCGAAATCAAGGGTTACAATGAGATAAACCAGTTCTTGTACCCATGCAGTTCCTGCAATAATCAAGCATGAATTTACAGTTTAGAACAGAACATATTTTGAGTTACTGTTTTGAAAAACTGTACCTGATTTTGGAAATGAAGACACTATGATGTCACTGTGCCGAAATTTCATATTTTTCAGATTAAAATAATTTCTCATCATTGGTTCATCCATGACAATTCCATGAGTACGGTAGCAATTGTAATCAGATCTTATGTGATCTGGTTTAGGATATTTTAATAATTCCTGCTGCTGCAACCAATCGTGATATAACTTGTCTTCTACTCCAGAAGCCATTTTGGAAGCAAACACTATTTGATAATGTAGATCACGCGATTTATATAACCCTGATGCCATCTACGTGTGTTTGCCAAAAAGACTTGGCACTATGCCAATCAGCATTCAATTTTAAATGCTGCCTGCATTCGGCCTTCAAATCTGAATTATTCTTCCTATTCCAATTAGGGAATAATTGACTCGAATTTTCAGACATTAATTTATTAAATTGAACATAATAATTGGGCTCGATCATAGTGTCTACTGAGGGGTGAAATAACGACACACTTCAGAAATGTTTAGCATATATGGGTAATCAGCTTGTAATAAGTGCAAAATAGACGCAATCATTTCAAGTGGACCAACAACTTTTCCATTTTACCCAGCGAGTTATGAACATCATTGATGGAGTTATTAACGTGCATTATATAATCAGATATCGAATTCAAATGTGATATCTTCATTGGCAAAGTTCTTGTCAAACCAAATTTGAAAGTCTCTTTCAAGTTGCTCGTCAAAATAATTTCTCCAATCTCCAACTTTACCTAGAAAGTAAACAGGTTGAATTCGTGAAAATACATTCTATATCTGTTTAGACATTTTGTTTCTTTACCTTTTCGCATATAGTGCTTGCCAGGTGTTGAGATACCCATCTGTGCCCAGTGACTGAAATTTGTCGCTGGATTATTTTTCATTTCACCGAAACTGCAATGATCAGCAATTTGTTGTACTTGTTGCTCAGTTAAGGTTTTCCCAAGGAAGTTGGCTATTATATTAATATTGCTAATGATGTCCTGTTAGAAAGGTTCACCATAAATAATTTTGCACTATGTTCATTTACAGCAATTGTTTAGTTTGCTTGCCTTGTGCAAACCTTCGTAAGTTAAGCAAAGCAAGTTTTCATCGTTTCTTCTGTTCCAATATTCCAAGATATTTTGGGCATATGGGGAGTAAGCCCCATAATTGTTGGCAAATAGATGAAATAAATCCTTGAAAGTTCCTTTGTAAGATATCTGTTCAATCATTTGTGCGAAGTTGTACATTGACACCAAAGTGTCCTTTGGATTCCTTCTCAAGTGCACAATCTAGCATGCAAGTGTTGAATTAATTGTACTACTCATTAATTTGATCTATAACATGGTTGTGTCTTACCTTGCACTTCTTTTGCAATATGTCCTTTGGCAGTAGTGAATATGGCAAATGACTGTTATAGAATCGAGTTTCAGTCGGAATTTTAATATCTCCTGTGTTCGGAACTTCAGGCCTTTCGAGGAAAATATACCTTTCCTCGATCTTTTTTCCAGATCCACTCTCAAAATCTAATGTTTCTATTAGGTACACTAATTGCTGCACCCATGCTGTACCTGCAAATTAAACACAAATCACTACACATGTATATTTGGAACTGTATAGTAGTTATTATATTATTATTATTACCTGATTTTGGATAAGAAGCAATTACAATGTCACTTGGGGAAAATTCTTTCTCTCTCCATTTAAAAATCGGTTTTGCCAATATTTCACTGATGACCCAGCCTTCTTTCATTCGATAATAAGTGTCTTGATATTTGAAATGTTCTGGATTTGGAATAGAAATCACTTCTAGCTCTTTCAACCATTTTTGAAACTCTCCGTTGTCTTCCTTAGCCATGTTTGAAGCAAGCAAAAGCTGTGTAGAAAATGTACATGTGGAATGAAATTATATAATCGTTTTTATCTTTCTAAACTCAATATATTGCGCTATAAGTGAAGAAAAAAAACGCCCTTGATTAGAAAAAGGTGGCCAGGGAATCGAGCTCCTGGTGGCTAGCTTTCAGTGCTAGTGCCACCACTCAAAAAGTTACAGACCAGTGTGCATTTTGAACTATTTACAGTGGATTCCAGTCCAATCTTGCAGCAAATGGCCTACTGCAGCTGTGTGGCGGTGATGCTCCCTGCCCTTATTAGGGTGAAAGTAGACTCGCCGACGCTAACCTGAAAAACACATGCACCAGCAAGTCTACTTTCATCCTAAGGGGAGGGAGCATCAGCAATTTGCTGCAAGATTGGACTGGAATTCACTGTACGTTAGGAACATGACACTGCAACCCCTGGTCATCCTGCCTTTTTCCAATATTGGGTGTTTGTTCAATTTTTTGAGCAATATATTGTGTGAAATTTTATCTTTATGTTTTCTTAAAGATGGGATTTTGCACTTTGTATCATGTATAACGTGTTGTGATAGGATCAAGTATCGCTGTTTTTCGTTTGTGTCATGCATCCCTGGCGTATCTAATCTTGTTGTTCTCTTCTCTGCAAACTGTAAACATCCTGATAATAATTTGTCTTATTTTTGGCACTTCATCACTGGCTGATTTCAGTTTCAGGGTGTCTAATAAATTTTCATTTCAAAATTACAGTATTTACAAGGATATTTCTAACTTTTTATTCCATATTACACAAAATACATAACAGTTGCTATGACGTTCTTTATTCTCTCTTTCAAAGTGGCCATGTCTGGTACAGGTGTCTTGTAAACATGTTCCTTAACATAACCCCACAAGAAAGAAATCTAATGGGGTTATGTTGGGTGAGCACGGTGGCCAGAGAATTGGACCATCCTGACCAATCCACCTTCCTGGGAATGTGGCGTCTAGGGCTGCACGCACTGTCAGAGCCCAATGCGGAGGTGCTCCATCTTGTTGCCAGATTATTCTTGGCTACCTAACTTCAAGTTGAGGAAACACGAACTGCTCTAACATGTCCTGGTACACTTGTGTGTTCATGTTCTCAACAAAGAAAAACGACCAATGACCTGGTCCCATAGCAGTCCACACCAAACGTTTACCTTTGGGCTGTCCCTCACATGTTCCCTGGCCACATGTGGGTTCTCCTAACCCCATATACGGACATTGTGTGCATTCACCTTTCCTGACAAGTGAAATGTCGCCTCATCTGTAAAGCATATGCGGTGCAAGTAGTCATTATCCTTGTCAATATTGTTATTATTGTTATTGTTATTGTTATTGTTATTATTGTTATTATTCCCGACACGGACAGTCACCAGGCTCCAGGGCTTGCACCATTTGCAATGCAGTACCTTGTGTACCGTCGACCTTGGCATTTGGAGCTCATGTGATGTTCATCTTACTGATCTTCCTGGACTACGGGCAAAAGCTATACAGATTTCCTCCACCCTTTCATCTGAGAAGTCAGGTCGCCCGGACCTTTTACTTTCATACACAGACCCTGTTTTGAGGAATGTCTTTAACCACTCCTTTTTTGACTTAAAGGACAATTGTCAGGGGTAAAATTGACTTGAAGCGATTGCAACGAAACTTTAATCCTAAGTTTATAGCAAT
>JAQFZQ010002224.1:0-14965 GCA_034696005.1 Glomeris marginata
TTACATAGAATCCACGTCTCATAACAATCGTTTTAATAGCTTTCAGTTGATGAATCACATGTTAGAGCAAAACATTAGCAGGCAAAACTACCCAACTAGAAACTGCAGCGTGTTATATACTGTAATTTATTTTATGTATTTCTGTAAAGAACAGCTAAAATTCTAAACCAACTCAACAGTGTATAACTTTTGATTAATATTTCGAAATGAGAGTATATGAGCTTGGATTAACTTATTACACCTATATGTCAATAATCTATTGTTCTCTTATAAAAAAGTAGTAAGTACATAGGAACCCTCCTTCCCCTCAAATAAGTATCCGTATTCTATAGTTGCGTGTTCACTTATGCGTAAGTGTATGAAAATGAGTGCAAGTTCATGTTTATGACACTCAAGATTGCGTGAGTTAATAATTTACAAAACTGGTGGTGATCCATTCGCAAGGTTGTTGCACTGCATAAACAACAAGTAACATACAACCTTGGTGTTAAATATATTAGGATTTCTAACACATGTCTAGGAAATATGAAATACATACTACTAAATGCTACATTTTTTATGACATGATCGTGTCTTAAAATAGCTTCCATAAAATATAGTTGAAAATCAATAACTGTATTATTAATTTATGGAATAATAATATGGGAATTAAGAGATCCATCGCATAAGATCAAGAGTAGCCTATAAAATTTGACTCACGCATGCACAGTAGTTAATAAAATTAATAGATACATGTGGATTTGAATTAAGTGTTTTAGAATTGCAACACAAGTGTGCCATCATTTTAGTTTGCCTAACTAAAAATATAAATTTCTTCGAAACTTGTTAGTTTGCCAAGATCTTAATGCATAAACATATATCTAGCAACATTCTTCAGAGGCGAGTTTTTTCCATCACATTTAGCATAAACTTAATCGTATACTGCAATCTTAAATTCAGTCGTAAAAAGTATTTATTTTAGTTGATTTGACATGGAATGACTAGGTTGTGAATGTGAGAGAAAACAGTGAGCTATTCATAAATCCTTCAGCTCACATCTTGTTTGTATACTGCATGGAATCTCTCACAGTCAACTGTAATACTCGTTGTTGGATGTTTTCATTTCACGTCCCGGAACACTTATATTGTAGTTCATATTTATGTTACAAAAAGCAACCTTCAGAAAGAAGCCCAACACTTTTAAACAACATTCCGAGTAAAAAACAAAAAACTCATTCCAGTCGGTGACGAATAAAAAGTTGTTTGCGTTCGTGTAGTTTTCTTATGATAATGAACACTGTGCTTTTCTTTGTTTCTATGAATTCCCAGCCTCCGAATGACTTTGCAATGTATACTGCAATCACACTAATTCGCAACGAAATAAAGGCTGGGCAACCCAATTTTCCCACTATGAGCAAGGGGAAACAATCACTGCTCCGAAAGGCCAGATTATGGTGCGAGATAAAAATGTCGGTGAATTCGAAAGCAAAACAAAAAACTCTACGAGTTGGTTTTTTATTTTTCACGCAGTTGCTTTTTGTTCTTGCCACTTTGCCATCACTTTAATCCCAACACAATCCATCTTTCTTGGTACGCTTCGAGGAACTTGTCCGTCTGAGGAATTAAGCTAAAGGCACACAAGAGATATTCATTCCACCTGTTAATGCAAGTAGAGTAGACATAAAGAAACATGGGGCCTTTATGAGAAAAGGTAGATTGGGTTCTGACAATTGCTCAAACATGCATTGCATATCTAATTAAAGGACGAAATGCAGAAAAGTTCCAACACAGAGCAGCAATTATATTATGGAAATGAATAACTCAAAATCAGTTAAAAGTTTTGAAACACTAAACAATTAAGGATTTAAACTCATGCAGTTTCATGAAAAGAATACCAATTACTTTAAATAATATAGAATGTAATAAAAGTAAATATTTTATGGGCAATTAAAAGAACAGTTGCATTAGGTTACTAATTTCACCTGTCGTTATACATGCAAATATGACAGGTGAAATTGGTATATGAAATTAAAAATGCATGAACACACATAGTAAATAGTTTATTACTTTCAACGAAAACTGGTTCATCGCAGGTAATGAGGTCTGAACGTTATCTGATGAAGTTCAAATAAGTTTATTTTATTTATCACCATCACAAATCGTATATCCCTACAGAGTGAAAAGTCATTTTTGTGCAGTGAAGCATTTACTTTCCTAAATGGACATTTGGTTTGCTATTTCATTAATGTTGTGTACTATTATACAGCGAATTATTTACGACTATGCAGAACAGACAAAAACCAACACTTACAATATCTTGTTACTATATATACATACTACATGTAACTGATTTGACGTTTATGCAGCAATGCAGAAAGTCATTTGTTCAGAAATCAATGGGGCATGTTTTACGGGGTTCAGCGATTTTGACAAGTACAGTGAATCATTTCTAAAGCAAATGCCTTAAGTCGAAATGACATTTGTAGCATTTGCTATCCTAATATTTCAAACTATATTTCCGTCTCAAAGTAATCCTTTGCAACTTGTACACTTTTAAAACAACACTGTAACATATAATTCTTAATTTTTAATGGTTAATCTTGATTTTAAAATGCTGTTAATTGTGTAGTCATCAACCCTGAAGATGGCCACATAATGCCATCAGCATAATTTTGAATAAATGTGCCATTTCTATGTTACGAGCTCAGAATTGTTACTGTACTCAAAAGTATACAATTTACATAAGTTCCAACGTGGAGATATGATTAATATATTGCTTCCATTTTTCTTTACTCTTACTTTTCTGCAATGCAAACCAGTCAGAGTATTATGTCTACTCGTTGAAAAGGAAACAACCATCGTCCATCGATCCGACTAATGAGGAAATAAATCGAGGCGATTGAGAAGCACATATATACATCATTAAATCGTCGAGTGAATCGAGTTGGGGATAGATTTGACAGGGAAGGCGAGCCAAATAAATGACTATGCCAAAGCGGGTCAAACAAAAGAAAAGAGAGTTGTTTTGCGTGGGAATGAAAAACTCAAGAAACGGATAACTTATGAGTGGGCGGGTGAAGCTCACTTCGAAAATAAGGTGCGGCAGAGTAGTACATCTCGGGGCGCAAACGGACAGTTAAGCGGCGGCCATTTTTTCACCTCTCTCTCTCTCTCTTCTGCAATTTTGCCGAACAAGAAGAAGAAGACGAGTCCCTTGAGCCAAGCTCGGTGGCAACCGGTAATTAGGCGACGCCTTTGATATATCTATCTGGTCCTGGGGAAAAAAGCTGCTCCGTAGGTCTTACCTACATGCACACAAACTTCGAGGTGGGTTTTGCCGAAACGCAACACTTTGATGTTTTCTCCGAAGATGCTCAGCTGCATCATCATCATGATCATGGTCGCCGGATGATGAGAATAGCAAGAGAGAGAGAGGAAAGAGAGGGGTAGTTTTAACTAGGCGAGGACAGGTCTTGGCCAACCGGTAATTAGCGTCGCTGGCGATAAGGCTGAGTGATGGCCAGCATCTTGGTGGGTGGGAGCAACTAAATTGAGCTTCATAAGGACGGTGTCGTACTGCCCTGCCCAACTTTATCGCCTTTTTTCCACGCTATCCTTCACCTTTCGCGTAAACAACCGTAATTGTAGCTATCGGCAATACTATAGTACCTACAACAATCCCCTATCCAACATCCAAGAGCTTTCCACGAACATTGCCTTCCAGAAATGTCCACACACTTCTCTCCAATCCGTCACTACCATTGTTGTATCAACCCTGTTATGTGGAATAGCTAGCTGCCCTAAGGAGTAATAAGTGCAGATAATGCAGATAAAGTAAAGTTTCTATGGCATAGCAAACATGTAGATCGAAATGCATTCCACAACTTTCTAAAGTTTCTGTTGGTTGTAAGTGGAATTGTTCTAACCACACTCACATTTTTGCAGGCCCATTTTTACAGCACAAGTGACATGTCATGCATCTTATATCCAAGCAATTTTCAATTATGCAGCACACAGTGGATCATGGAAGAATAACATAAGAGTTATGTCATGAAATATTAGGAATATTCATAATGTAATATTGTGGTTGGATACGTAGGAAGTTGTGCATGACACAAGATTCTGTTGTCGAATTCAATGTTAAACAGATCCTTAATTGTCAGTTTTTGTGACAGATGGGTAGTTCAAATGATAAAACACGTTGCTGAATTCAACATTAGAAACTGGTGTCACGCTTCACTGTGTAGCACTTCAGATTTAGAGGTGAAATCAACGGTCAGGGGTAGTATCCAAGAAAATATTGCGTTAACTCCTCAATTTGACCACCTATTTAAAATCTCCTTTCAGCAAATGAAGCATATGCATATTATATAAACCCTATACTTTCCTTTTATTTGGGCCTAGACATTTTTAAACGTTAACGAGGGCGGAGCTACGAGTTTCTTCTCCCTGACACTAATCTGTATTCACATAACTTTCATCGCTGGAGCTCAAATGTTGGCTTTACGATGTGAACCCGTCTTAGGAGGAAGACAATAACAATTACGTCAGTATACTTGTGAATACAGTAATCTTTGTTTCACACTTTGGACCGAGTAAAAATTCCGGATTTCATATATGGGGTTGGTCGTCATCGTCGACGTCTTCCGTACGATTACCATCTTTGCTTGCAAAAGATCGTCTTACACCGGACGCGATTTTCTAAAAAAGAATTTTTGAATACAGAGCGTTGTAACTTCCCGACGAAGGAAGTGGTGGGTTTGTTGACCCATGTATAGCACTCGATACGACCAACCCGACCAGCAAAGGAAACGAAATAGTAGATGACGGCAGTGGGAGGAAAATTAAGGGGGTACAAGTGGGTCCCTTATTCTCTCTCATCCTTCTTCTTTTCGTCACACAACGTTTGAAAGATGAAAGATGGTGGCGCTGTCAGCGGCCGACTTACAGGGTCATCACCTGCCAACAATACAGTTTTGAGCTATACCTTAAGTTTCTAACATTGAAGCCAATGATTGTTGGGCGTAGTGAAGAGCCACTTCTCAAAAAGACTTCGTGCCAAGCTCCCATTCAGATTGTTACTATCTTCAGATGCGACAACAATGACAGCAAGATATGCAACTTTCTTTTCTTTCTTCCTTCCTTTCACTTCAACTGCTATTCGAAAATTTGACCAAAGTCGTAATCCAAAAGGAAGAAGAAATATGCAAGAAGAGATCCCTGGGAGCTTTAGTTTACTCTATGTCCGTCCATCACCAACGTCAGCTGTGATGTTTACATTTGCACTTCCTGCAAAAGTGAGGGGCTCAACAGGCACCCAAAGTGGACAACAAAACAAGCAAGGGCTCTTCCAACTAAAATCACTTCAACTCATTTGCTCAATTGCAGCAAGGAATACATTCAGCATCAGAAACCTGGATTTCTTATTTCTCAGTCAAGTGGTGAAATTGAAATTCACATCGGAAAACTGAATTTTAGTCAGACAAACTAATTCAAATAGCCTAATCTATACTATTTTCAATATGGTTTACAATAATACATATACAAAAGTTAACAAGTTGTCATTCAAAATATGCAACACTCGCTGCTATTTTTATGACTGTTTAGGTAGCGTCAATTACCTAAGTAAAAAAAATCTAAAAACAGGCCAATTACTATTGGAGACAGTTGTACTGATGGATAGCGGAAATGGACAGTGGTAATAAATCACACAAAAACAACTCAATTAGTGAACTAAATTAAATGAAAATTAAAAATCTAGCCTTTGTTTATACTATACTAGTACAGGATACAGAGGCTGCATGACATAAACTTTATTTAGAAATCAAAATCTAAACTGTAGTAATTAAATGCAGTTTGCAAATGTATTATTTCAAATATACTATAGTACACAAACCCTACACTAACAAAAAATAAAGAACAGCAAATAAAAGTAGACTTGCTGTACTTAACAATTTAGGACACATAGTATATGCCACTTTCTATAGTAATGCCTTCATATTTTATATTTTATAGCTTGCACTGAAAAGTTTGAGCGCCACCTGTCGTCTTGTCAACAGACCCAGCCTCATAATTTTCAGACAGAATACTTGTTTATCGAAAGCAGGTGCTATTGATATTACAAACAGGATCAAGTTTAAGGTTTATGCCACACCCATCCACTCAACACTCATATAACGTTACAACTTTTTTATGGTAATGAAGGCAATAAATTATTAACATTTCAGTTCAACACGTGTTTTTCGATGGCATCATCAGTTCAGATCATGTGGGTTTCATCTCATTTGAGCATTTAAATGAGGAAACTGAAACCTGGCTGCTCCCACGCATGCGCTCTCCTCTCCATTTTTGCACTTGCCATTTAAAAACGAGTATATTTACTAATATGTGTACACCTGCTCGGTCAAAGTACTGTATATATACATGTGGGGCTATATTAATTGGCTTCCGAATGACTTTCCTTGCCCTTGTTTCCAGGTGCGAGCAATAACGACCAGTCTTTCTACCTCGACCCTCCCATTACACAGTTTGCTCCATATTTTTTGGAGCAACCAGTCGTGATTGTTTAGAGCGGAGATAAAACCTACTAAAAACCTCTCTTCACTGCAAATTAAGATCATTTTTAGGACGTCTACAAGGCTGCAAGATAACTTATAGGACCTACCCAACCCCCTACAGCTGCATCATTGTAACTTAATTGGATTTCCGCAGATTGTTTCCTATCAAATCACCCAATCGACTTAATTGCATTAAACGCCCACTATAGATTATGGCATAACAAACTTCATTTTGCAAACACACCCTCTACCTTCTGATATAATGCAAAAATGCAAATTATGATTATGCATGCATGAGTGAAACATTTTCCCAAACATTGTTACAAATTTTAATTATAGTTCAATGCAAATTAGAATTAATTCCAGAGATTAAGTTGTGAATTAAAAGTGATACCATGCCATGCACCACCTGCTGCTTCGAATGCTGATGTCATAATACAGAAGCCAATAATAAGAACTATTTCACAAACTGATGAGATTATTAGATAATGACAAGTGCAATAAAGAAGCAAACTGTTATTGACAGGTTTAGAACTGGTCAACTACTTGGTTAAGCCTGCCCCGATAGTTTTCCATTGTCTTATATCCTTCACACATAAATGGGGAAAATAATTTAAAGTTTTCTAGTATGTATACATTAAACAATTCTAATGAACTTACAAATTCTACCGTTTTATCATTCCAGAAAGAGCTTCTTGTTCATACTTAATAAACAACGTTTCCATATACTGTAATAACTGCTTCATTTACATGCAGACTAATTATCTCCACATTCACTTGGACATCACCTGACCAAAGTTGTTATGCTTTGTACCCTAAATTGGGCTTTTGACCGCAGGCAAAGCACTTCCAGTGTCATAAGCATTATCATGTAGATGGGTAATGGTGGTCGGCTGCTTAGTTCATGCACCAACTTAGGAATTCCTTCCATATTTTCAAGAGAAAAACATTTTTCAAGAATGCGATAGTTGAGCACTTTCTTTATACTGTAGCTATATAGTGACCATTCCACAGAGGTTTTTCTGTCATTTGTCTTGTCCAGTTTGGACAGCATTCCTTGGAATGTTCCGACCTTGACCTCTCATAAGTATGAACTGTATAATGCATATATACATAACATGTAAGTTATCTAAATGAAAATCCGTGTTCTATAAAACGACAGACTTGATTGAGCTAATCAGAGTTTTTGGTCGCCATCTTGGTATTCCAACTATGGAAACAACTAGTTGGATTTGGCCAATGCAACCTAGTCATTATTGAGAAGATCGATTTGAGCAAATAGAGACTTCCTCGGTGCCTGATTAGACGTCAAGTCACGTCCTAAAATGTTCAGAGTCTGACAGCTCTGCAAATAATGGCGGTTGTAACTTTGCTAGATTATAGCGGAGCGGCGAAGCTGAACTTCAAATTCTCGCTTAATTAATAACGCTATTCGCTCAGACGTATCTCTTCACCGAAGTCAGATATGTAAGCCTACATAAGTTAGGGTGTTCAACTTATTTTTTCTCAACCAAACAACTATAGCTGTTGCCAATTCCCTCAGAAAATAAACGCCATATGTCAAGGGTTCAGAGTCTTATGAGGATAGATTGCACAAACAAGTGCAAAGAGATCCAGTCACCAAATTAAGACATGTGAATTCCTGGAATAATGTGTATATTGGAGTGGTGTGCAAATACAAACTGAGCCAGTGTTTCATTAATAGACTGACATTTATATCAGAATTGAGTTGACAGTTGGCTATGAACCGAAGCAACGCCTCCACTAAATTACTTTATTATTTTTATAACTTCCTGAAACACTCAGCTAATTTGAAATAAAATGCTCAAGTTTTTCTGTTTCAATATTTAAATTAGGAGCTAGGGTTTGTGACGTAGTATTTGTGGAAGCTTCTAACTGCATGAGAGAGCCATTATAAAGATATTTCAGGAATTTGTATGGAGTGGACACAAACATTTTTGTGCTCATTTTATGATCATCACTACACTTACATACAAATTAAACCAAATATTCTGCAAATACACTCTTGATATTGTCCATAAGCTATTATCAGTTAGTTCCACCATACCATGTAATACTTTTGTGAATGCACACTGAATTGCATTGCATGTGCATACCTACATAGTGTTCTACCCAGCCAACCAATCATCATTTTTATCAACTTGAGTGCAGACGCAGTGTAGAGAGATACAGAATATCATGGAGTACATATGTATATTTGATATTATCACTTCCCTTGCTGCATAATGCGCACAAACGTATACTTTTATTTTTGCCCTCTATTATCACCTGCCCTTAAATTATCGCCGCACCAAATCTGTTGCTGCCGCGGCTCTAATTCGAATTAATACGATATAAGAAACAGAATAAATGCAGAGGTTCTGTTTGTCTCGTGTAGATGTGCCGAAATTTAAAGGTGGTTCACACGGTGTCCACAATAATTTAGTACGGAGGAAGAGGTGTGTGAATGATGCAAGTGATAAAAGTATATTTTAGCACTTCCTCGAAGTCATGTCTTTCTCCCCGACTTTAATAACAAACTAACTAACTCCCCATTGGACTTGGATTTCAAATTTCATTTTTGTGTGTAGGGTGTCGAGTGAACTTTGGGCTCACACTTCAACGCTAAAGGACGACTGCTAATTTATCGTTCTGGAAAACTTACCGAAATGAGGCTCCATCAGAGTATATTATATCCAGGCGGTTCTTGGAGGATCACTGTGCACCTCTTGAAGAGGCACTCAAATGTTTATGAACAGATCGATGTTGCAGTCATCTTGGTCATGATGGCTTCCTTATCAAACTGGTTGCATCCCAGTTGGTCCCCAGTCATGGTCCTGCGGCATATTTACTCCGTGTAATCCAATTCGGCCATTCTACATAAATAAATAAATAAAAAAGACACATTTTTGTAATTGTCACACATGAACATAAGAAAACAGCACACAATAAAATATAACAATAATTTTGTACATAATTTTGACATTTTCATATAAAATCTGATGGCAAGAAATTTCGAAATTCAAAAGTAATGGGTCTCCTGTTTTATACTTTCTCCTAAGGTTCTTAATATTTAATTACGAATCATTTTATCAGCATTATGCAATGGACGTTGAAACAATATCGAGAATGGAAAGGTGACATCCTATATCAGCTTCTTTTTGATGACATGTGTTGCCAGGTAATTATTTCTTCACTATACAAATATAAATCAGTCTATAGTCCATCTCTTATAAGTCAAATGCTAAATTGACCCGCCCTGGTAGTTGAGCTTTTGCCTGACAGGTGGCGCTCCCAAACATGGCTGCGGGTGGACTAAATACCCCTGATCTTCTCGCATCTCAACAAAAGAGTGTAATGTGGGGAAGCTACCTGCTAAGTTATGTTCTGCAGTGAAGCAATCAAAAGCAGCAGCATTACCGAAACCCAATGAAATGATAGATTTAGGTAACAATGAAGAATTGTATTGGCTACCCATAATGGAACAATAAAAATCAGTTAAGTTACGATGTATACCCAATTCACATTTGCAATATTTCATTAAAAAATGCACACGGATTTTTATACCATACAAAGAATGGACCATTTGTTCTATTTAATTACAGCGTCCCTTAGATTCAGCATAGTAGGCTATTTCTTCGAAATTATAAACTATAGCATTAACATGTTGCTACAATAAACACTGATATCTAACTCACAGGAGCATTAAATGTAAAAACTCACTGCACGTGTACCTATAACAATATTTGCCATGAAAATCATAAACTCCCAATTCTGTATTCTTAATGATGTCACAGTATATGCACTTGCTCCACGTGCACAACACCTATAAAAGATGGCAGAGAAATGTACAGCTAGTGTTCTGCAGCAAAACAATGAAGTCATTTGAGCATCCAACGCACGCCATGGATGACTAACCACCATCAATCAGAATTCGCACCCAATCATCTGATGTTTTTGTCCGTCTGTCTGAAATGCTGAAATGTTCCAGCAGGGTTTCCTTTTCCAAACTACAACTACATACAAAATGTCCCCAACTCCCTCGCACACTTAATGGAGGAAAAAACCTATCATTTCAAACGAACAATGAATAAACTCAAAGATTATCGCATGCAGGATGAATGAACTCGATTGATGGAGACAAGGGTTCCACTGGAGATGAATGAAAAGACGACTAGTTTTGTCTGGTCTTTTTTCTATTCTGTAGACCTTGAAAGCTGGAAAGAAAGGTCAGGGTGTTGGCAAAATTCCCCCTTCACGCACTAAACAATACGTTTAAAAAGTGGGATTGCAGCTGTGTAACATTGACATTGAAAAAGTAAAGTTAAGTAACTTTTAAGTCAGGCCATGGACATTAGATATTGTTGTCACATGCATCTCAATTTTAAACATTAATAATTTGGAAACATATGAAGTCCTAGTACATTTTTTAAGGTATATTTTATATAACAGTCCATACCCTAAAAGCTAGTGTAAGCTTAATTGGTTGTGACATCAGTTATTAATTCGAGATGTCAACTGTTTGCTAAGACCAAGATGAAGAACATCCTGTGGCCTAATGTTTTAAGAGCGATAAATGTTCCTACTTCAAAAATTCATTGCTAAGTACGTAACCAGTTGATGTTTATGAATTGGGAAGGAACGGCACTATGTCTAGTGGTGATGTATGAAGTGGAAGAACAGCAAGACAACAAATGACGACCACACCACTATGAATCTACAGTGCTACAGTTTTGAGAACGAGACTATAAAATTAGCTCAGCAGTTCTGTGCCCAATTCCCAAAACGTTTTACAAATTACTCTATTAAGTTCTAAAATAATCCTATTTGCTGTGTTGCTTTATTATATGTACACAAACTATATGGAGCACTTGTGACATCTCTATTTCAACAATCCGATCGAATTTGTGAATGGCAGTGCTCATATTCCTTGAACTTCAAGGAATTATTTTGTTTCAGATGACACCAAATTGCTGTACAATTTTGCATTTAGTAACATTGCATAAGAAATGTCTGGACAACTGAAAGTAACAAGGAATGAGTTGAAGCTCAAGTGGAGCGAATTGCTGGGTTGACCGTGTCCATGTTTGAGTTGGAGCATTAGAAAAGATATGCAAGTTTGCATTGCTTATGAAGGAATGCATGTTTTGTTGCGGTCCTGGGTCGACCAATCAGAAAAGTACATTCTAATTCGAGCGTGAAATTACATGTGGGAGGAGTGGAGGAGTAGCTGTGTTCGGCAACTTGTAGGTTACTGCAGGTGTTGAAGGTGGAAAGCCATGCATACAGCCCAAGGGTTTTTGTTCAGAGGCTAAAGAGAAGCCGCCGATTGGTCACAGTGCCCGGGATGCATGTTTGCATCTTTATTAGCGAGAATTGCGTCCAGAGAATGCTATTGTTATTTTCCATTTTCCATTGGCAAACAGCTCGCACGACTTTTCTACAGCACAAATAAAAACGAGGAGCCTGATGATAAAGCAAAGAATTTCGAGCCCAGCCAGCAGGCAAATTATGAAATGGCGTGGCTGAGAGAAATTAGTTGGACATTCAGTATCTGTGCAGTGTGGTGATTAAAGCAACCCAAAGTTTATCAACGAATAGAATAGCAATGATATTAGCAGTATAATATAATAAACTATATAATCAACTGATGCAATTAATTAAGCTACGTGTGAACGTTTCGCATCATTGCCACCAGGAATGATTACAACTATAAAAATGACCAGACGTTTTTGGCAGCCATTACGCCAGTCAGTACAAACAACATAAGCTGGGGGATTTTGGAACATATAACTCATTGCAATTCCACTCGTTTTGCACCTTGTTTTGTATGCATGACATAACCACAATACCAGAGATTATTTGCACATGAATAAATGCAAATTATTCGGTAGAAGCTTTTTCAGCCAGCGTTTATACAACTGTGCATGTATGTATACAGCAATTATGAACTACTGAAGCAAATGAAAAGTTAAAATGCGATTAATGTCAATGGCAGAAGAAGAGTAACCTCGCTGGCCTGTACAGCACAGCCGTGAAATCGAAAGCAAACACTTGGTATAATTTATTCATGAAGTCTTAACGCACCTGCCAAGCACTCAAAACACTTTTTCCCACCAACAAATCGCCTTTGCCTTTTGCCACGCGTGCCAAATATACATGACACCGTCTCGCCTAATAAAGCTACATCAAATCTCCCACTTCCCCTATCTCCACCCAACCTCATCACAACTATTTTCGAGAAGAACAATTTACAAGGTGGAATTTGGTAGCCTCCTCAAAGCGCAAGAGTCACGCAACAATAATTCATCATATTAATTACTGTAATTCCAGGAAACTTACATTGTTAGTTCTGATTAGATTTCTGAAAATACTGAAACATCAACTTGCAAGATATAAATTTCACAGACAGACAAGGCAATTTAACAGTCTGCAACAAACACAAAGAAATTGTAATAGTTGGCTCTAAAATGCGTAAATGTACAAGACGGTCTGAAAATGTCTCCAGAATATACAATTAAATTAAACTGTAACAAGCATGCAGAGAATTGATACAAATAACACAGGTTAAGAAGAGAGATTCCAAACAATGTAAAGGCACTGTTTTACATTTGAAACTTCAATTTCATTACATACCTAATTATAAAACCGACAGACAATTAACATTTTCTCCATCATTAACTGTCACTAATGAAACCATTTTGTAAATACAAATCAGTCAACCAATCATTGAGAAAAACACGTGTCCAGTTAAGTATATTGTATAAAGACATAAGGTAAACTACATAATCACTGTCATAACAATTTCTTCTTCGCTTCATTGTATCTGCGGGCCAAAAATCCAAAACGCTGATTACACAATACTTTAAATTCCTAAAGAAATAAATGAACGTCTTGAGGTATAATCTAGAGTGCAACTTTCTCAGCGAGGTACTTGCTAGCATTTTTTAAATGAGCCGATAAGGAATTTGGGGAACGTCTTGAATGGAATGTATAACCGATTGAAAACCTTCCCAAAAGTCATTTTTCACGCTTTCTCTCTGAACACGTGACCAAAGAAATATCTGGTATGAAATACACCCGGAGTGTAAGCAAGTACGACTAAAGTGTCTGAAAAAAGAACGCCAACGAATTTGCAATTTAGAATATGCAACTCGAATCTCAAAGAAATCCCCTGTCAAGTAGAACTTGCATAAGTAATCCCCTATAAGTAGACTTGTATGTTTAAAAAGTCTAAATATATAGGCTACTATCCAATATATTTCCATCTTATAAATCCATTTTGACAAATTTTTATTGGTTAAATTGAGCTCCATTTTAAAATGGAGCATAAAGTTAATTTGCTGCATCTGTGTGTTCAATAATTTAATTTTCTAATCCATGCAGGGAAGTGAAGTGTTGCTGGGCAGCCAGCATGCAGGTAACTACCCATTTTCAAACGCCTGTTTACGTCTCTGGTCTCACCCAAGGAGGTTCATTTAGGACCCACAAGATGTTCTCTTCATTTCTCTCGTTTACATTTTCGACAACCCTTTCCGAACTTTTGCAAACTGATAAATCCTACATGAGCATATTGCCAATGATCCATGCATGCCTCTGGACATGTTATTAAAAGGTAACGGACCCTTGAATCACACATAAAAAGGTTTGTTATGTGTATAAATTAAGTATTGTCAACGCAAGTGCAATAATATTTAGCTTATCATTTGTAACTTTGGCTCAATTTTTGGTGATAAAACTCCGAAACTTAAATCTCAATTCCATATTTCGCTTGACAATAAAGTAATTACTGCAAACCAATAAATTACATAAAATGCATAGCTAGATCGTACCCTAGCAGTTTGTGGCGCCACCCAACGGCGACAATTTGAAACTGACTATAGCACTGCAGTGATTTCACTTTCCAAGTTCATCTGGTATCATTTTGTTTTCTAGAATACAATAAAGGGGGGAGGTAGTTTTAAACAGACTGGCCATTTCTATGAAGGCAATTTAAATGGCTCGTTGATGATGTCCTACTTACTTCATATAACCTCAATGTATTAGCAGAATGCATGTTTCACTCAATTTGTGTTATAAGAAATTTTTGAAAAATTCAAAACTCGAACCAGGAATAATTACAACAGTATTTACACGATTTACACAATTCGGAGCGCTTCCACTTTGAAGTAGCATTAGAGTCTACTTAGAGAAGGAATGGATTTCTTGTCATACCCTAGCTCCCCCTAGTGCCATTTGTTGTTGTGGGTCCTGATATTTCAAGTACCTTCCCTGGAGCCCTGAGCTTTAAAGGTGAATTGACACGGTTTTGTAACATACCCTTGAAAGTGTACAATTCTATAGAATTGATGTCAATAAAACGATTGTTGAAAACAAAAATTTTGTAAAAGGTTTTTACGAAAAGTTATGAGTAGTTAAAGAGTGTGACG
>JAQFZQ010002225.1:0-14961 GCA_034696005.1 Glomeris marginata
GAACGACCTTCATACTTTTGCCTCTTTTCGAACCGAGCTGCACCACCTAACCAGACACTACTCTTCCACCCTGGGTGCAGCATTCGATTAAAACTTGCCTTAGAAAATTCGAAATGGTCTGCTTGCACCTATGTATGTGGCGGTGATGCCCCCTCCCCTTAGGATGAAAGTAGACTCGCTGGTGCACGCGTTCTTCGGGTTAGCGTTGGCGAGTCTACTTTCACCATAATAAGGGAAGGGAGCATCACCGCCACACAGCTGCAAGCAGGCCATTTGCTGCAAGATTGGACTGGAATTCACTGTATATAGCTAGATAGCATTTGAATTGTGTGCAATAATTTTGGTTTGATAGTTTGAATGAAATAAAACTTGTGCTGTTGTTTTTTCCTTACATTGAAAGATTTATGCGAATTAATCGCTTAGGGATAGTGACTCACAAATTTTGTATTAATATGGCATATGCCCTAATTATTAATTAACTTTGGAAAAGAAGAATTCATGTTGCACTATTTGCTGTGCGGATGGACGCATCATTCATGTATTGTTTGCCAAGGGGGTTACGACTGTTAATGGAAGAGCATTGAGCGGAGTGTTCAAAACTTCGAACCAGTTACGCTATTTTGCTGTTCTGGTTGACAGCGATCATCCCTACTGTTCTCTCCTGTGATTGGGTGCTTTGCTTAGAAAACCAATCAGCAATCTCCTTTCACCCTCTGACTAACATGTCAGCCTTCATGTCAGATTTATTTAGACCGTTTTCTTGGAAACCTTAGTGTTTATAAACATTCTGATCGAAAGTACAGAAATGATTTCTATATTTACACTTAATATACTAAAAAATTATAAATTATAGGATAACTGACCCTTTAAGCTCTAAATGGTGCCAAGTATAGCGAAATGTTAATAAGTTAAAAGCATATTTCATGCATTATACATACAATTTTACGTGCACTTATTGCATCTGAGCATTGCAAATCACTATATGTTATGTTGTTCGACGGTGATAATAATCTTCAATGTTCTTGTTTATTTTTTGCAGCCGAGTTGAAGATGGAGATTTTAAGGGAGAGGGAAATCAGAGAAAACTTGGAGAAACAAATACTGGAGGAGCAACGCATCAGAGGTAAGGCACAAATCCGTTTTTGGTGTGTAATTTGACGAGTAAATCCGAGAGCTTTTGCCATAATCCCAGTTGCAACCGCTTGGCTTATTTATTTTCTATAACTACCCCATGCGCCGTTATTGACGAGGCTCGCACCACTATTATCTAATAGGCTCCTATATTTAGTGAGTCATTTACATAGGTATAGTGTACCTGTGGTCCTCGAGAGACCTGGCGGTTGAATGCTTTCCGCGTGACCATCATCACCGTCGTCCACAAGCCCAGGAGACGAATTGTGTTGGCCCCTAAATATTAGTCAGGCGATGCCCAATTAAATTGGCCGCATGTGTGCCACGAATCATTTGCGGCAATTATATTCCATCATGTGGTGCTATAAAATAATTAAAACTTGATCGATTAGTCAAATGGGTTTCGTTTAGGATACACGGTCATCGTGACAGTTTTGGCCTGTTGTTTGTGATGACTTTTGACTTTTAATGCATATTAAGTAAATAAGCTAATATGCAGCATAGGTATATCGTATAAAAGCAGCAACCAAAACAACTGAAGCTTTCCTAGAAATAACGAAAATGAATTCTTCGAAAAGTTATGGTTTTTGTGCCACCATTGTCATGAAGTGCATGAGCACATCTTCGGAGAAGCTCATCTTTATAGAAGAAGGCTCTTCATTGATCATTTTATTATTTCAAAAAATTTAAAATACCCAATTATTGGTGCAATTTATGGCAGGCTCTCCCATAAAAACTATTACATGCATTGTATAATGTCTGTTCGGATTTATATTCCTGGCGAGAATGTCCATGACATGTGATAAGCATATGCACATATTTAGATAATATTGCAGTTATAAAAAATGTGGTATTGACTTCATTTATTAACAAAAAAGAAAATTGGTTAGTTTATAACTATTATAGTTATTTTGGTTGCAAAAATCAGGGTAATGGATGTGATGAAGGGATATCTTTGTTGATGGTGTGACTTTTGATTACTTGAAATCACTTGTGAATCGATTACGCTATCAAGTATTTATTTATACAGTGTCCTCAAAATGTAAGTGCCGGAAATGGTTCTTAGAACGCAGAAGTTGCAACTTCAAGGTTTATTGAAGTTATGTCGACATTTGTCATCACTTTCATAGCAATCATACTCCTTAACTCTTTAAAAACACTTAAACTTAAAAGTTAAATGGAAGCACTGTAACTTTCAAACATCCTGAGAACTACCATGTTCACAAAAAAAAATATTTGATACAATTGCTACATTGTGCCACATGGTTGGGTATTTCATGACTGCTTTGCAATACACATCCACGCAATTTGGGAATTTGGCCCTGATTCCCACCCCTCATGGCCCTGATTCCCACCCCTCAATTTGGTTATATATAGCAAGTGGAATTTCCGTGCTGTTAAGTTTAACTATAGGACAGAGCATTTATAAATAATTTCGAGATACTATACCTACCACATAGTTGTAATGAAACAGATTTAAATGGTTCGAAAAATAATACGCAAGAGTATATAATGGAAAACATGAGCATACTGTATGTATAGATTAAGATCCGTGGTCGCGAGATTTCTAACAATATAAAAAGGGTGTATCAGTTTCTTTTATATCTCGTTGAAGCTGAAGTTTTTTAGGATAATGCACACACTTGCTTAATTAGCAGCTTGTTCCTTCCCCGAATATTAGGTATCGCGGTTATGACAATTTATTAGTTTGAGTCTGTTTTCTTTGCTATTCGCATAATGTAATAGCAGGAATAGAACATGCGGAGCGGATGTGCATATATATGATATGCGCGTGCGCAGGAAATTGCGAGTGAAGAGAGTGCATACGCTAACAAACCGGAGGAGCAGTTGAAGTGGTGTGCAACTTGAAGAGCACACTTGTTGCTGGCGCCGAGTTGTCTACACACAAAGCACACACATCATATAAAAGTTGGATGGAAATGTGGGGCGAACATGTACACGCATATAACTGTATTAGACTGCATCAGGATCACGCATATAATATTTTAATAAGAAAAATTTGGAGCTAGCAATTTCGAGGCAAGAGGGATGACTGCCATTAATGCTGTCTTTATGCAAGCATGTAGATCCACTTTGCGCACTGTTTACAAATTGTCAAGACCGTGGAAGATTAATGACGTGATTTTTATGAGGTGCCATTTATATGCAGTTGGCCACATAGAGAAAGAGCCAACGCGTGTAATGAAGTTTACCGGTCCCTATAGTCGTCTAAGT
Source organism: Glomeris marginata (assembly GCA_034696005.1). Lineage (NCBI taxonomy): Eukaryota > Metazoa > Arthropoda > Diplopoda > Glomerida > Glomeridae > Glomeris > Glomeris marginata. Next base: position 3,367 of record JAQFZQ010002225.1, read on the forward strand.
CCATTTTGTTTGCAATCAATTATTTTCGACTGAAGAGTTTTGCTTATGTGGGCCTACATTTGAGGCACTTGTGTACCCATACAGCATATGCTATACTCGTTCGCAGTCCAAGGTTGCCGAAAGTGCTCCCCTTGATGAAAGTAGACTCGCTAAAATGCACGTGTTCTTCTGTTTAGCGTCGGCGAGTCCACTTTCACCCTAACTAAGGGGAAGGGGACATCGCCGCAACACAGCTACAAGCAGGCCCCTTTCAGCAACTTTGGACTGCGAACGAGTGTAAGGATTTTAGCAGAGCATGCAAGCAGCACCCAGTGGGCATGAATTTTAATGCAGTTGAATTTTGTGAATTTTTTGAAAACCAATTTGGCAAAAACTTAAACTATACGCATCGTTAAAAAATCCTTGCATGTATACATGTTCCTATATCCTAAGGGTAATTTTCTTGGTCATTTTGTTGTCTTGAACTTTTCGACGGACTTATTATATTTATGCCTGAGCGAAGATTGGATAATTTCCTGCAATTTGTTGGCATGCACATTAATTTTGTTCCAGTGAAATCTTGCCTTGTTATCCATAATGCATTACGGGAAGAGTTATTTAATTTAGAGCTTATTACACATTTAAAAATGTTTACGCAGTGAATGAAACTATCCAGTAAAATGGTTAGTATATCTTTGGAAAACCTGGTGGCATTTTATTCAAAAGATATAATTTAGTATAAAATGCGAAGTACATGCATACTGTATATGCAACATCAATAAAAAAGACTAAATACAAATTGAATGCCATCGCTAAAGCATCAAATATGATAAATTATACAGCAAATAATTTTCTCAAATAGATAATCAATTAACACTGCATGCTTTCGTTAAGTTGCTAAATAAGCCAATGTGAAGGGCTGCAAATAAAAACTTAAACTGCAATTAAAAATATATTACCTTTGTTATATCAATTCAGTAGAATCTCCAGTTAGTGTTGATATTACATGTGATTTTGGACAAGTAGAAATGAGAAAGCCACATTTCCTTTATATTGTTTCCTATATACCCACGTCTTTTCGAATAAAATCTACCTGCACTTGCTTTGAAATTAGGATTTCATGCAGGTTCCCATGCAGCCACTCCCGCAAAGTACTCACAGTTTTTAACTTTTGAAGGAATAGTCTCCCTCCTATTATGAATTTTTTCTGCTTTTCTTGGAGCTGCTTTCAAAAGAACGCTCCCAGATCGTTCGGACTGACGGAGAAGCTGTTTTGCCGTCCACCATCTGCTTGGAGAGGTCCCAGGGTGCTCCTCTACCTCCCATGCTTGCATCCAATTGGCATATTCACCTCTGTTAAGAAACTCGGAGCGAGTGTTTGAAACGCTTTTCTGCTTTCAATCGAGCCATCAACGCTGCTTCGATTTATGAACCGCTTTCGTAATGAGAAAAGCACTGCTCCGAGTTACGAGTCAATAAAATGGATTAAAACGTTTCATTGTTGCAGTACAAGTGCGTGTATTTGGACTGTGCTTGCATGTGACGGGTCAATCTAGGAGGTGGTTATCGATTCACAAGTCCTCAAGGAGAGCTTTTGCGGTTTTCTGTCCGAAAAGACGGGTTTGCTCTGAGTGCACCATTTTTCTTCGTCCCCCAACCATTGTACTGTGTATATTGCCTACAATTGATATCCACTAAGTCCCCGCCTTGCTTTGAGCAATTTTGCGGTTGAACGTCGCTGCAGAAAGATTCTTCCACTCAAATTTGACGAATGGGGGAATTATTCACATGCGAAATATTGTAGATCACCTGCAGTTTGTATTATAAAAGACTATTATTGTACGTTTTAGGTTTTATGAAAATTTGTATTGCATAGTATAAATAACAATCTGGCGGCATAGGCACTAAGATTAATTTGAGATTGCTGCTAAAAAGTCGAAGAGGTGAATCGAGATACTTCAGTCTGGTGCCAGAGTAAATGTTCCCTTTTCCAATTAAAGGATTAGCCCAGTCCACTATTGTCGTCTATTGCCCCTACTAGGGGTTACAAGACGTTCACCAATTAAAATTGAAGGGGAATGTCTCTTAACCCCTCGTAGGACAATAGACGACAATAGTGGACTAAGCTAATCCTTTAATTGGAAAAGGGACCGTCAATCTGGCGTGGGTATAGAAGTTAATCATGCATTAACAAATATTTCAGAGGTGGTACAATGCACATGGCATCAGAAATGCTTCTTCCCAATGGCAAATACTTATTTGTTTGAAAATCTAGAATCCTTAAAATGCAAGATAGCCAGGTAGTATAAATTTGAAGAATGCTGCGTACTGAATGGTTACAAAACTGCAAATAGATTCAAAATGCGATAAAACGGTCGAAAAACAGCAAGTTGTGGGAATGTTGGCTGCACAGCAATGCGTCGAATGCGTTGCAGGGAAAAACCGTACAGAAAGTTACCCATGCAGTCACTTACTGAAAAAGTAATAACTATGAAATAAATTTCCAAACAATTCGCTACCACCAACAAAACCTGAAAACTCAGTATTTTAACGAAAATTCAGGCAAATCGCAGTTTTTCTAACGTCGATAACGCCTCTCCGTTTCATCAGATTTTGAATGTTTGCAGTTTTGGAACCAGTTAGACATACGTATCATTTCTCTAATTTACAATATACCATGTTATCTTGCATTTTAAACATTCTAGATTTTGAACGCCCGTATCATGGGTTTAAAAGTTCTCAAAGTGCACATGAGCACTTTGAGAACATTATAATCGGAGACAATAAAAATATTTGCTGGGTATGTAGCTTTCCGTGAGCAATAACTGTATAGCCAGCATGCATGATAATGATCCATATGCGCAAAACCCATTTTATGTTTCGACATATACAGAATGATAATAACTGACAGGAGGATGAAACAGGAAATATAGCCCAATCTTCCTCCACTAAAACAATTACACTTGGACTATTGTCCCTCTTTATGCCTATTGATTGAGGAGGATCTGCATATAGGTAACTTCGATTTTCGATGCCCAACCCACCTCTTTGCGAGTGTTTTTTTTTGTTGCAAACTCATTTATTCTCCGCCCAACACACCAGTATCCATCCGCCATTTTGTGTACCACACCTTTTTCACAACACTAATTACTTCCGATGAATCGTGATCTCATAAATTCGTCCGTGTGATACCGATTTGCTATGCAATATCCTATCATATTTGGAGTCGATGAATCGAACTGAGATGCGATATGGATAAATAAATGTTATTTGTATCGCACTTGAAAAATGAGAGCAAATCGGCGCCACATGCCGAGAAGATGAAATCACAAATAGAAAATCTAGTGCTGTGGCAGACAGACACCTTCTATGCGTGTAACCAACCCCCCTGGTGCGATACAACCACCCAATGATTTGTTATGAGTCTAAGTGCAAAAATAATGACTACACTGCTCGCACACACCCAGATTGAAAACATGAAATATTCATGTGTCCTATGGACTCTCACTTGGACTCCTCTCGAATGCAGTCATTTGGCAAACCATTATGTCGGCGATCACAATTACTTATTGCCATTCGAAACCTATAATGAGGCTGAGTGTGCATCTATTCCGAATAAGGCTCTTTCTCTGCAATTGCATCAGGGACATCATTGTCAATAGGATTTATGCGTATTATGCTGTAAACTCCCCTGTGCACACTAGGCAACATAACACTGGATGCAATTTATTGCTTGCATATTGTATGGCACTCCTTGTCCATCACATAGTTACTTTTGTGGCTAAAATAAACTCGCTTTTTTACGAATTATGTGATTAATTACATGCGGATGCCATGTATTCTATGCAATTTCGTATAGAATGCATGATATGCATACAGTTTGATATTCCAAATTCGCTCGTGCTACAATTAGTTTTCGCGTGAAAGTAAATTAATTGTAAATTAACGCAGTGAGTCATTACATGAAAAATGCGTATATGAAATGGAAATTAAATTATTTTTGCACACTCCAAACGTGCCATCCTGTAACTGCTATTTCTCAATACTGATTGCTGTTACAGGAAACATGAGACGACATTTAAAGAGCATCCTGACTGCAAATCTACTCCTATAATTAAACATCGCTGCCAGTCTCTATAGCAAAATGTATTTTTCCACTGTGCTACATCATAAAAAGTGGACGAATTGCACACACAAACATTCATGTTTGAGATACAATTTAGAACGAAATTAATGATTTCAGTCAGATATAATAATTGCACCAATTTGCCTCAAAACTAGCAAACGAAAAATCTTGAAAATCTGAGATTTGATATCACGTGATATATTATATACTTCCTGTTATTCTTTTTTGTCTCTGGAAAACAATATATCCATGAAATTACACTAAAAGGCAAATCGACTGATTAAAAAAATAAATTATGTAGTTTTATTTTGATCTGGACGATAGAATACAATCCAAATTTTATTTATTTAGCAATAATTTTACAATGTATCGTTTTTGATCTAATTTTGTGCGATTTCAAATCGAAAATTAAGCTTTGTTCTAAATCGCATCACAAATATGCATATTCAGTTTTGTAATGCGTCGTTTGATGTGCAGTGATCAAAAAAAGTATTTGAACACCCATAATTTTGCTAATATTTCCAGAAATACATTCATTATAAACATTAAATGTATATATTAAACCAAGCTTTTGTAATATGAACAAAACATTTGATGGTAACAAACTTTCATAAATGTACATTTTTTTACAAACAAAAACAACAAAAATCAAAGACAAAAAAGTATTTGAACACTTGATCAAATCCTATATAGGGGATGGACATGTGGAGAGAGAGTTCTTTACCTATTAATAAATGTATGCAGAAAATATTATGAAAACTTGGTCGCTGTTTAGATTATCGTTGCTTCAAACACCTTATTCCTACTTCGATTGATTTTTTATAACGTTTTACTGGAGCTATAGGGTATATACTGTCCTTTTTTGGCATGATTTCGATATCGTATAAAAATGTAAAAAGCTAGATGTATTGGTTGACTTGCAATTTAAATATAACATTTTTTTTATTCAATGAATCGTGACGGATTCGTCTGCAGATTCGAGCGTTGACACATGTTGTAGCCATATATACAGCTATCCAGGTGTTTACAGATTTTCCATTATTCATTCGCGAAATGAATTTTATCATATTCCCGTGTTGCCTACATGCATGTACCTATCTTGTATGTGCGTGAGAGAAAGAATTCAGTTGGGACGAGTGACTGGAGCGCGGCTTCATAAATTTCTAATGAACACGGATCGGTTTGCGAGTCGTATTTGCCGAGTGTACAAATGTGGGATGATCGAGGATATCAATCATTTTAACCGGTTTGAATTTCTGAAGTCGAGGGATGCGAAGTCTGTTTATTTCATAAAAGCTTGCGAGAAAGTATTTTTTTTTTCAAATTGCATATAAACGATGACCTGATTGAGAAGCAAAGGTTTTTCTCACTGCATCAGACAGGCGCCTGTGTAGCACATTATATGCAAATACAATTAATCACGCTTCAAATCAACGTTGAATCGGATTCAGGAAGCTCGATGAATTTAAAAATGAAATGCGCGCTTATTCGGCTTGGATTTCTTGCGATGAAGAGAGCCAGAATGAGTTGGCAAAGAAGACAAAATAATAGTTTGGGTAAATGGTTCATACATTGATGTGTAACTGTGAACGTGCCAATTGAATTGTAATGCAGTTTTTAATACTTCAACCCTGCAAAAATATTTTTGCCCCAATCAGATAATACAATAATTAAACTAGGTTATGGTACATTTTCAAATTTTGCCTCCTAAATTAATGCTAGGGATCACATCAGTGGTTCATTCTGAGTAAAGCACTATTGGTTTATTACGAATAATACAAAAATTCACCCCTCTGTAAATAAAGCATATAAAAAGTTGAAAATGGGAAGCTACGTTCTTAGCTATTCATGTGGAAATTAAGCAACGCTGCCATAAATATTAAAAACTATGTGATGCAGGGCTGCGTCAGAAGTGTTTAGTTTTGCAAATATTACATCTCCTTTTCGTCAAATTAAATGCTAGATAAATCGTTCTTTAGTCGTGCAATAATTACTAAAACCACTCCAAAATGATATACTGGATAATACAATGTATTCTCTCGATTTCATTGCTGAATCTGTAATGCAGGGAGGTGTGGCAGAGAATATAAGTTTAGTATGATCATTTACTGCAGTGTACTATATAGGTACTATAGGTACGTACTGTAATTTCAAATTCAGAAGTAGGAAGCATTGGTATATTTTAGTGACTCACTTTTCGCATTTACATTCAATTTACGAAAGTAGGCCCTTAATTGAAACAGCAGCTGTTCTATCGTTATATAAACGTTGCCCAAATAATGAGCCGATTTTGGGTATTGAAGTATGACTTTGTGTGCCCTTTGCCCCAAGTGGTGATCAATTTTTTCCTGACAGGATTTGCCTTTAGTTGCTTCCCCTCGATATTTAAAATTACACAGTTTGGTTCGGGGAGATCCATATCAAATTTCTTCCGATTGTGGAAGCTTTGGGAGGGGGGGGGGGTCTCATGTAACTATAGATCTGAGTCTGCAGCCTGCACTTTTCTATGCACTCCAATCGCCCCTAGATGACAACCAATGATTAATGACTAGCTGAATTCCGGTTATGTGATCACAGAAATGTGTCATATGTTGCATATATTGATCATTGCTATTTTTCCATTGTCGCAGTCTAACATTATCAGAAATATATACATTACAATTATAGTTGTGTCAAACGTCAATTGTTTCTTTTGGCAGCGTTTCATCCAATAGCATGCACATAGCGATGAATTGATCAGGTCGAGAATTGAATATTGCATCCGGCAGACAGCTAAAGTTGCTAAATATTCCTGCAAATTTGTTGCATCATTACAGCATATACACAAATTCTACAGGGAAACAATTGCTCAATTTCATTAAACGCCTCCAACTACCAATATGGTGGCCAAAGTGAGGCAAAATCTGGAATAATGACGTCATTTCTAAAATTGTTTCAGCCAATTGTGGCTTACGAAAGTTTGTGCAAAATGGAATAGGTCCAAATAAAGGGGTGTGGAAATTCAATGCCCGTACTTGTTCTGTGTTGGAAAGATGCAGGTGCGGGCTTTAAATTCCCACACCCCTCTATTTGGACCTGTTCCATTTTGCACCCTAATGAGGGCTGAGCTATGAGTCCCAACTTTCGTGGCCCCTACAGTAGAAATCCATGCAAAGATTAAATTATGTTTGTAATTTTTAAATAAATAAATGGTGCACCCAAAAATCCGTAAATTAATTGAGAAATAACAAGACCTATAGGACCTACCCTGCACATGCACATGCACAATGAGAAAGGTGTTAATATGAATTTTGATAAGTTTGCATTCCATTCATAGTACCCAAGACAAATTCAAGCTATGTATAGCTAGGCTCTAGCTGGTTCTGAATGTTGATTTTCCGGGTTAGTTATGCACATGTAAAAGAATCTTTATATCAAATAAGTTTTTAAATGGACCGCATTCCTTGATGGAAGATTGACCCAGGAATTTAATATAAGCATTCCCATTGAGCAGGATCTATATGTGGAGCTAACATACCACATTGAGGATTGATTGTGTTAAGGAAATGACCATTGTATCTAGCAAGTTATTTTCCCCCAAGAGATATATCTAGAAAAAGTACATCATGTTTATCTGGATAAATGTAGGGTTAGAAATATCATTATAGTGAGTGCATGACGTCCTTTCTATAGCTAATTGATTTACATACTTATACAAAACCTTAAAGTAATTTTATGGAACGAAGTTGTTTAATTTTCAGCCATTATTTTATTATTAGTTTGCACCCCTCACCCAAATGCTGCTTGCTGTTCTCGTTATATTCCTTGCCTTTGCTCCACCCACTTATAGGTGGGGGAAATTATTTTTATTTTAAAGTTTATGTTCAAAAACTAGAAAACCAAATAATTTCCCCGGGGAACTAATGCATCACTGTATGGTATTGAAGATTCATAAAATCGTATCTTAGGTGACCTTAGACGACATCTTCAAGGCCGTTCAAATTGCATCTTTGCAGGTAACCCTCCAGTCCCAATTTGCTATAGTTACCTTGCATAATACGTATATGAAATGTGCTTTATTAGACTAATTTAATTATGATATACAACTTTCAAATTGGGACTGGGGTGCAATTTGAACACGTGAAGTATGAGGCAAAAAATTGTGACATCATTTACGAATGCCCCTTTCATTCTCTATCCGTGTTTGCTAAATACAATGCTAAATACCATAGTTTTCTAAATAGGAACACACGGAATGACATGCAAGTTGGGAAGCAGCAAGTTTTTGACGATGGCGTGAAAGTTGCGATGCGATTAAAAATAGCTGTCCCTGTACATAGTGTACACTGTTGGCCTCCATTGCGAGTTTGATAGCGATGTGTATCCGTCACAGTCGGTAAACATCGGAGCTGTTAACGGTGCCTCTGGCGCCATCGCAGCACCAATGTTGGCTGCATTTTGTTAGGTCAAATGTCATGACAGGCTCTGTGAGACATTAATGGACGTCGCTGTTTGTTCCCGATTTTCGAATGGTCCTATTGCTGTACCAGTGGGGCTATCTGTGGTAGACACACCCGGACGATGTGAACCATTGCGTCCACATTTACGACTTGGGCTACGCAGGAAAAATTTTGCAAGTGCTGCAGCTTTAATTATAAGGACAGTTATGGCACCCACATTTCCGTCACGTATTTCCTCCATAAAACCACCTATAATGTCATCTTCCAATATGCCATCATCCACTCGCAAGTCATAAGAAAAATGATTCATAAACTGACCAAAAACCGAAAACATTTATTTGTGACCACTAGTTTTGCTAAAACTTTGGACATTAAAAATTGATTTCTGAATATAAATACGGCAAGGAAAATTAGAGTAGGTAACAATTTGTCCTTCTTAACATGCATAAATTAATTGATAGAAAATAAATAAGAACACGTGAATGGACATGCAAAATGCTCCATGCTGGCTCAAACCAAATGTGAGAGCCAATGCTGTATGTTACAGGTAGGTGGCAGCACCAATAATGTGGCCATCAATATGTGCATACGTGCGCCTCTATAACATTTTTCATATATTCTGCTCTATGGGCCCATTGAGCCCATTGGTGTATTCGGGTTCTTTGGGCTCATCCGGCCTATTGCCATGCATCTGGCGGTATTGTCACTCAATGAAAATCAAGCCGCTGACCACTTTTCCGTTTAACTCGAATTATCAGAGATTTATTTAAATGAATGTCCACATGACATTTGGCTGTCATGTTGAGAGAAGGCCAGTGCCATCTGGTAATGATGTCTTAGACCGTTTTGACAACGATGCTTGTAGGATTTTGAAATGTATGTTATTTCAATATATAAGCCTTGTTCGGCTATACATATATATGAAGTAGTTTCGGGCAGACTTATTGGTTGGTCGAGTAACACCGTTTATATATCAAGGCACAGGAGCATATATGTCCTATAAAGTGATGGCGGAGCAAGACTTTTGGGCGCTGACTGCTTCAGTGCTCGTGTCTGATTGGGGATGAATTAGGGGACTACTTTCTGAGAGGAGGGAAAAAGGAGTAGAAATGGCGCGGCCAATCAAAGGGTCGTGAATCACTTCACAACTGTAGTCGAACAGGGTGTAGATGATATGATACCTTATTTAAATGAGTCAAATCTAACCAGTAACATTGGAGTACAGAGACCGTTGTTTTATTTATGCTGTTGCAGCCAATTTTCAATAGTTGGCGGGTAATTAAATAAAAACTGCATAGTTTGGGGCATGGCTTAACGGTTTTCTCCAAATGGTGGTCCAATCGAATAGCAATGGCTGATGTTAGAGCTGAGCTAACCCTTAGTAAGCGCGGCGTCACTTCACTGCAGAGCACAACATTTATCATTTCAAAACATTATCACCGTTTAAAAATGCCTCAAACTTTCCAACACCTATTTCAAAATTGTGCCCTATCTTGAATGGTTGAAAAGTTAGAACACCAATAACCTCGAAGCAAAGGTCGTACGACAGTTTTGAAAGAACCATTCGTGTGGGGTTGTATTACATCCTATTCAAACATATCATCATCATTTCAATATCTATATATAAATCACAGTTCAAAAGATATCAGCAATGTTTCCAGACTTTTTGTTCACCCTGTATAGTGCGCCGCCAAATAAGAGATGTTTTTGAATGTCATAAACCCAAGAATAAGTTATTTTGCTGCCTAACAAGTGCCAAGTAAATTGTGCTATTAAATAATAATTAACTGAGTAGTACACTTGGCCCAAGTCAGAAGATGTACATAATCGACAAAATAGCACATATAGCATTCGCTAAATAATTCATTCGATGCTTGTTTGCCACCGGAAAGAGTATATCGGCGTTGGAACTTTCAGTTAATTTAATATGTGCTCATTTTCAAGAAGTTTGTTTGCATATTTAGATAAAGAACTGCAGCTAGTTATATCGTTCAGTGAATTGCTGCAGGCATTATGAATTTATGACTTGCATACTTCGGATCAATACATATTTGGATAATGGCGGCTGTAAAAACGGCTCCAAATGTATTCTGAATATGAGAAAAGTGCAAATGCTTAGCGTCATTCTTGTATGCTCATTTGCATATATACAGCACACAATGTTATTATACATCTCGTATATACACATATTGACAAAGACGTATACTTGAATGCACTCGCGGCTTGGATGAACACATGCAGGGAAGTAAAGTTTATAGGAAAGGAAAAATCACCGCCAAATGTGTTCATTGCCTTTGAGGATCGAAATGAGACTACAGAAAAAATGCTGCAGCCGCCGAATAGCAGCAGCCTGTGAAAAGGTCGATCGCAAGAGTTTGCAATTTTTACGAGTTTCATTTTGGGGAATTCGGTCGTTTACATCCACCGTCTCCTTCCTTTGGCCGATTGCTTTTTTGCATTGGGCACTTTGAGAGTTGCGAAAGAGTCGTCCGCACTCATACGTAGGCAATGACACGGCAATTGCAGCGCTCTTTGTCACGCACGTTAATCGAAAATGCGCACAAACTACATTAAAAAGGGGTAGTGGGCCCCAGAAAGAGTGGTATCATTTTCCGTAGGGCCTTTTTACGTATTGCCAAGTCGTGGGAAATGGGCGAAAAAGAAAGAGATGTTGCCGTAAAAGTCGTCGGTATGCACGATCACTCGAAAAAGGTTAAATTTCATCTCCCCCGAAAGGAAAATATGCCGAAATCAGATTACTCTTTTATGTCAGCGTAGGGAAAGAAAAAGAGAGAGCAAAATGGAGAAGAGTACCTATCCGTGTAAGAAGGGTGAACGCGTTTGCAAGAAGACTGGCAATACAATAGGAATGAATCCCTAATCCAATTAAATCATTGCCAAACTATGGTGAAATGAATATGTAACATTATATTGCAACACTGTTTTCAACTCCAGTTGAAAAGTATACATATTGTACGTAGGCTATCCGGAAAGTAGTGGCCATTTTTTATTAACAAATTCCATGCTGCCATAATGCAAAATTTTAATTCA
>JAQFZQ010002226.1:0-14958 GCA_034696005.1 Glomeris marginata
GACATTAGTGATATTAACTACATTTTATTGTGATATCAAAAGGGTAGCATGCAAAACCTTGTCAGTTCACCTTTAAGCTCAAACAAAAACCTCCATCAGTATAACAAATAGCTCAATGTGCTCGTTCAAACATAGATAAGCATTGAATCAAACACTGCTTTTATAAATTCAAGGAACTTCGATCCCAAGTTGCCAAAAAATGTTTACATAAACGTTGTATACATATGTAGACTGTATGTATACAAGTATATTGCAAAGTAGAACTTGTGGAAGACGTCTTGTTTTTGTGTGTATATTTTTCTTTTAAGTTGCCAGCAGCTCGCCTTGGGGCAGCTCAACCGATCACAAACATGAGGACAGTTTTGAGCATATATTCAATATGGAGAAAGGTGCAATATGTAGACGGATATAGGCCGGATATGGATGCGATTCATTTGATCCACAAAATCGATTCACCAACTGAAATCCGTGTTCAGTTCCTCTCATGGGACATACAGACTACCTTTGCAAAAATGATAGGTAAATACACTGAAATTGCCTGCGACTCTCATACCTATATGATGTTGCTGCACTGCTATAGAAAACAGAAAACAACAGCTTTAAATATGTATGTATATAGTACAGTATAAATCAATCCAGAATATTTGCATATATATTCACTCAGACTGCGGTTAATGTAATCATCTCTGAGCAAATAAACACTCGTTAACTGGAAATGTATGCATGATGGATTCATCCCCCAAATCCTAACTTATCCATGAATGCATAATTGGACAATGTTATTATTAAGTATTATGTAAATTAATGCTAGTTCATATATATTTCATTTCGATTAAATATGTATAGGAGCTTTCAAGTTGACACTCCTGGGAATTATCACAGGAATATATCATCTATTTTTAGACGCAAAACAAACTAAACGTAACTAATGACAACATGTATTTGCTCTCATTTGCATTTCTGAATTTATATGCATTATATGAGATATTATTTAGTATTTATGAGAAATTATTTAGTATTATATGAAATATTATTTAGTATTATATGAAATATTATTTAGTATTATATGAAATATTATTTAGTATTATATGAAATATTAATTAGTTCTTTGGAAATATTTTAATTATGAACTAAATCACAGGTATCCAATTTCCTGTCAGTAAAATATCAAATAACATAATCGACACAACATTTACTCATTAAAACCGAGAATTGAGCATATTACAATCGCAAACACCATAAATCACTTTAGAAATTTGATTATATTAAATAAAGTTCGTACAAATATGTACACATACATGTATATTTCAGTTTAGGTATATAGCATAATAATTTTACAAATTAAATACTAAAATAATTATAGAATTAAACATTGGCATTTATTGTTGGTAAGTGAGGCTAATAAAAATAGTTTTATCCAACTTGTTAACATTTATATTTTTTCTGCAGTATTCAGCATTAATTCCAATAATATTTTTCCATGTTTACATTAAATTTTTACAACGTCATTTTGCATCTAAAAATTATGTAATTCACAGATGAGGTACTATAAAAAGAAAAGTTGAACTAAGTTCAATTGTGCAAATTGCTACTTTATTTTTCAATGCAGCCATCATTCATGATTGAGTGAACTATTCTAGCAAAACTGCCAACATAATACTCACATAGCAACTATGAAGGCCCATACCAGAAACGGTTAATACTAGCTGTTAATCTCTAATAGCCCTTTGATGGGCATTTTGATAGATCCGACCAAATTAAAGGACCTTCTAGTATATATACACATCATGGGAGATAAATATTAATCGGCAGCAAAACTTCTTTAGTCTTTGTCTGCACAAACACCAACACTTCAATATATATTTTAATATAATTCACGTTGGGGAGCATGAAATACTCATGTCATTAAAACTCTGCTTAGAATCCTAAATCATTAGATAGATTTTAAAATTACATTTCCAATTGTCACAAACTGTTTTTCAGATATCTCTTCATATTTCTAAATTTAAGTAAAACGACTAATATTTAATTATTTTTCTAATATGCTGCATTATTTATTACTTTTACTAATTAGATAGGTTTTGCATTCTGAGAGTAAAGCAAAGGTAAAACTAACAGAAAGAAATAACTCTTTAAGACTTTAACAAACAAATATGTACAGTTTACAGTTCTTAGGTAGTTGAGAATTGTACTTTATAAGTTACCCATGGAAAACCAAATAACCCAACGTAACCAAAACTAGTTAGAAATACGTTTTGATACGCTGCGGTTCTTTTATGTTCACGGATAATTTTCGAAAAAACCGTTATTTAACGGAGAAAACCGGTTTTATGGTCAAACTCACTGTAACACATAGGCTATACAGTATACCTATATTTAAAGACTAACAAGATCAATGTTGGCAACTTATTGCATTTGACGTCATTTAATAGTTACAAACCTCACTGCTGAATTAATACGTGTATGTAAGCTTGTATTATTGATGTTGAATTTTGATCTGGAGCTGAAGCCATGATCGTAAGTAATTCAGGTGAATAATAAATACAATAGGGGTTGGGGGAGTTAGTTTGGGAGAGGGGGGGATACATGTCACCATCGTAAATGCAGTGGATCAGAGCTGTGTTTTCAGTGTTCGGATCACGTACAATCCACATCAGTCAGCCAGACCCACATAATCAACTGGGTTCTGTTTCTAAATACAGCGCTTTATTTGACCTCAACCTTAATCTCTTACGTCCGCTAAATCCATCTGCATTGTGTTGCCAAACTCAAAGGGACCCTTCAAAAACCACGTCCCAATTATTCCCAGTGCCAGTTCCACCTTGCAATTAATTTGCATTGGGTTAACATTCTTTAATACATAATGATGTCTACTTTCGTGGGGTTCGTGGCTTTCCAGGAAAAGTGATGAAATTTTGAAATTGATGAATTTAATTATGGATTATATGTTAATGAGACTTGGAAAAAATAAGGTAATGGGATTTTGTGCGAAATGGTCATGGAACTCCTAGGAAAATAACTGAATTCATATTTTCAATGTGGTGAACACCCTGTAAAAGATTTTACTTCAGATATTTGCTGGGTATATGCAAGGAGTGAGTATGGGAGTTTGTTGATTGTAAGGGAAACTGGGATATTAAACAGTGGAGAGTCCAAAATAGTCATATTTGAGTAGTGAACAAATATATAAACATGTAAGTGTAAAACAAAATGAAATATAATTAAATGTGTATAGTGTGTCTCAACTCAAGATTGCACAAATTACAATGATTGCCTAGAATTTATTTCACATAATATTTAGGTCCAATTTTGAAAACATTAATTATAATTATAATTTAACTTTATTAAGTATATTCCATCAACTTTGTATAATGTAATGTTTTTTGGTGTAAGGATTTACTAGATAAAGCAAGAAAACAAGAGGGAATTACTGCAACCTTGAGTTGAGACGCACTATACAATAAAACAAAATATAAAATAAAATAAAATAAAGTAAAATAAAGTAAAGTGAAATAAAGTGAAATAAAGTGAAATAAAGTAAAATAATAATAAAGTAAAATAAAACAATATAATAGAAGATATAATACTCCTTAATCTACATGTAAATGCTTCATTAATTGAATGTCCATCATCTAGCTAATAAAACTATAAAAACCCAAATTATGTAAGTGAAAAATCATAATTTCACTAGGATAACTGACAAAATTCTGGCAATTCTTCAACAGTCTCTCGCGACAGCGCGAGATAAAAGTTGTTGCTGTTGCACGTTCCCTCTCTTGTAATTCACAAAAACGAGATTAACATACATTAAAAGCAGGTTAAGTAAGTTAGTTGCACATTTTTTTTGCTTCTGGATCGACTCGAAATGTTACACGGTCGTAATTCGCAAAGCAACGAGGCGACAAATTTATTGCATGTCGATGAGTATCGATTGGACTGGTGGCAGAGCCGACAAACAAGTTGACTGCAAACTGCCGGCTTCACCGCATGGCACGCGTGCTTAGCGGCAAAGCCGAAACGAAAGTACTTAACGCACCAAAACGGGTGGTTTGAAGCAGGCAAGGAGTGGAGCGAATGCCGAGTGTGACAACAAGATGGTGGCCATCTTTAAGTGAACTCGCCTTCAGTCATATCTGCAGCAGAGATGTTGGTGGAAGATGTGAGCCGTGTGATTAACGCGGCCAGTTTGCGAAACGCCTATCAAAACCCAGCGAATTACAACAACTGCATGGCACACCCATAAATATTGCTCCAAATTCGCATGTATATGTGTGTGTGTGCGTGCGAATGCTTGCTCGTGCACAAATGCCAACCGACGCCATCATCAGATTTCTGCATCCCTAAATATGATGTACGGCCTAATCACATTTATTTCGAATTACCAGATGCACTATGAATACGTTTACAGTATATAAACAGCTCGCACTTCTTTCTTTCCTCAATTCTTTCTTTCACAAACACAAATCTTTAACACTGCCCATATTATTGCATGCCCAGATTCCATCCAATTAAAGCTCGCATTCAACGCGAACAACAACTACGTAATCTAGCATATTTCCAACTTTACAGTTTTGTCATCAAGTATTAAGAAAGCTCAAAAGATATCTAAAGTTTAAGCTAACATACAGTAATTAATCTAATTACATATATATCATACACGATTAACTTTTGCTTTAATTTTAATTTAATTTTTGCTGTATTTTAATGTAATTAGTAGTATAGGAAGGTAAGCTGGCGAGGGAAGTTACGTCATCGGAAGTGGGAGGAGCCATACAAGCTTCTGATTGGCCAAAATTCGACCAATCACAGCAGGGCAGAAATAGGGCACGCCCACCTGTGACGTCACTCTCCTCGCCAGAGTGCCTTCCTATACTACAGTAGTGAGCACCAGAGTTGAGGGTCGATGAGTCATGGTTAGATGCAGATGTACCCTCTAAACAGGGTACCACCTGTTTAGGGTGCCACATAATTGCTGGAAGTTCCTTCAGCCAGGTGGTACCCTGTTTAGAGGGTACATCTGCATCTAACCGTGACTCGTCGACCCTCAACTCTGGTGCCCACTACTTTAGTACTGCAAATTGTTCTTTAATTTTGTAGCATTTTTGTTTTAATTTTGCTGAATCTTTGTTTTAATTTTGCTCCTGCACATTTGTCCCTGCAGGAGAGCGTTTGTAGGAAGCATTAACAACTATATCTGCAGCACTAAGTTGGCTGCAAAAAAATCTGCCGTCTGAAATGCTGTTGAAGGACTTCCTGCACAACACACTCTGCAAGCCCATGCAGCATCCTGCAGTATGTAAACTGCAGGATGAAACATGCAGGAAATTCGAAAAACGTCTGCAGGACATTCGTTGGAAGGAGGAAATCCTACAGCATCCTGCACATTGTTTTTTTTTTACTTGGGATAGGCTATATAAACATTATTGTCTAGGTCATTTGTATAGTACCTATAATTAAGAATTACTGTTGCATTATTTGATATCCAAGTTCCTACTTAAACCGATGTCGTTATAGCCGAGTTCAACTGTGTATAGAAAACAAATCCTAAAATTACATTAATCCCATATTTACTTTGAGAACATCACAGCATTATTGGCTCACATATATAGTACATCTTTGTATTGATCCAAAATGCCACTTGTTTACACGCAGTTGTAATCGAATACGGATTTTGTAATGGAAATTTCACTGCAACAAAGGGATTCATTTAGTGATGACATAGGTCATTAATTCAGTTGCAAGGAAACGCTGCTAATCATGTAATGACCAGCAAATGTTGCCATATCAGATCGACTGTAACCGTTTTAAAAATTGCTGCCATTCATCAACCACAGAATGAAATGCGAATTTTCGTGCTCATCATTCGGTCAGTTTATCTTTCACTCACACATAGGACTCTATACTATTTCAGTCCCTATAATATAAATATTGATATCAACACATTGGTGGCATTGCATTCCTCCCAGATGGCTCATAAAGGTCACATGTTATTTGCTTTCCAATACATTAATTAATACAGATCTAACCTATACAAAGAGTTCTAATAAAATATATAGGATATTCAGCAATGTTATTGTTATTACTGCATATAATAGACAGGTCTATGTTATGTCAAACATCAATAATGTATTTTTCCCAAACACTCAACAAATTCCCCTATTCTCATCCAAAAGTCAAAAGCAGCAATGCAGAAGTGTATATTTATACGAAGCATGCATAAATTTCACAGCTGACTCTGCACTTCTCATGAAACTTTTACGATGCGGAATTAAATTCGTTTTTTTTTTTTTGTTGGTAAAAAGGAAAATATCTTCAACTTATGCTGCAATGGTGCGATGATGGGAGATAGAGTAAAAAAAATAAAACAGGACAACTGCTTACTGAAAGCAATTGCATCGTAAAAAATTTACAGGCCCCAAACATATATATATATATATATGGAGAAAAACCTTATTATTATGTGGAAAAGCTGTGCTCAGCATTCAAAAATCTAGAAAATAAGAGGAAAATCGACGCTTGACAAAAGCCGAGTGAATGAAGGTGAAAAGTCAGGGTTTCTATACTCTTTTTCTCCGTTTTTTCTTTTATTTGTCAAGTTATTTCGAAAAGAAAGGGGGAGCCACACAAAAAAATATTTGCCAGGGTTCATGAAAAACGCATGTGATGCACACACTCTTTGGATGCTTTGCGATTTCCACCAAAAAGGAGATGGTCGATGGCATTCGAGTAAATATTGCTCAAAAAACGAGCCACACAACACATAAATACAAATGCTGCTGTATACGTGATTCCGTATATATTTTCAAACACCTTCAACAACATCCACTACTGTATATAGTACACAAAACTCTCACAAAAGAAAGCAGATAACACTTCGCATGTAAATTTGCGAGAACGCTCTGAAATAATAACAGCTTCCATGTTTTCAGAGTGCTCAAAGAAAAAACAATTCTTTTCTGTATGCGCCCCCCCCCCTCCAGCATTTGAAAAAACTTTAGGTGGTACCCTTCAAAATAATATAAACCATGTAATATGGACAATCTCTGAATAAATTAATGGATAGGTATGTCAAAATAAAAGACTTTTTATATAATTCAATTCCTGTTTTGATTATATGTATAGGCCTAATAATTATCATGCAGTAACATTTGTTGCTTAAATAACCACCAGATGGCGCCACCAAACTACAGCCAATAAAATGAAGTGCATAATCAATTTTTGATACAACAGATCCCTTGAGCAATTAATTTCCACATATCCAAATAAATATCTAAATGTCTTCTTGGAAATCTGATTTACAGTAGGCCTACTTTAGATGCAATAAATATTAAAAATGGCATAAAGTAATTAATTAGGAATACATAAAATTATGGTACTATTAAAAACTGGATTAGTCTTTTAGTACACTCATATTAATATCTACAATCCACCAACATAAAATGTTTCCATCACCAATAACCAGATGGCACACCAAATAATCAGAAAATCTCAGAATTAAAATAGAAAGTTGATACTATTCAAAGAAAAAACTCTTCATTAAGAGTTTGTTTGTTTGTTTGTTTGTTTCTTTGTTTGTTTGTTTTTGCCTTTAACATGTTATAGGGGTATAACTACAATGGGCCATGAGTCTATTGATTATCATCACTTAACCTCTTATCTCGAATAATAATTAATCAGCAGCGTTTTTCGTTGCGCCATCTGGTATTCAAGTTGCAAAACATTTTTTTATAAGTTTACCCTTCTTATATACAACAGGATCTACTGAAGGAAATCTAATATATAATGAAAGCTGAAATGGTGGATGAATAGTGAGTGTAATAGATGGACCGATTGGCAAGTTGACCTGTCAAATCCATTCGCAGCAAGAGGATTTCAGAAACAACAGCATTCACTGGTGTGTGTTGTACAGAAGAAATCCAAGTGACAGGTTTCTACATTTTTTTCCCCTGTCATTTTCTTAGTGTTCACACCAAAAACGAACATTGGAAAAAGCCCAAGAAAAACAAAAACCTCTTTTAAGCAAAAGGGAGCAAAAAAAACTAAAATTTCCCCAATCTCCATCTTAACCTAAACATCTTATACAAACTCCTATGTATAGACAACCCCATTATTGATAAAAATTGTGCCAATCCATGCCACTGATTATCCAAACTCTACAAGACACTGATGATACTTTAATCAGATTTCATCATTTTTAAACAACAACGTCATTTTGGCGCCAATGAAATCCACAAAATAGCACAAACCGACAAACTATATCAACTCAGATGACTGTAAATTGACAGGGACGTTGAAATCGATTGTAAACATGGCTGCCAATGTGCAAATATATACCGTCAACTTTTCAATCAAATGTTTAAACATGTTCTCCAAGGAACTACTTATTTTTTTTTTAAGCAATATTTTTCTTCATGCTTTGTCATTGCAATTTTTTAAGGAAAACTTTTGAGAGGAAAGTTTGAAACGCCTTCGGTTTCTTCTCTTCTTCTCTCTTTAGGGACAAGGAAATATGACTTGTTATTTTTGGAAGGGTGGAGACCAAAAAATATAATTACCTCTGTAAATATACAGCCCTGTGTTGAAAGAGTTCTTCTAAGTTTTTGTGTTTCTTCATGAAAGAGTTGGTAAAGACGGTTTTAATTTGATTTTATCTCATTAAAACGTGTGTACAGGATAATAACACAGAAATTCACATGCCACCCAGAGCATATTTTGAAATATTTGGTTAATATTAGCATAACATTTTTACTGCCTACATTTATCAAAAAACGCTGGAATTTTGCAATAAAGTGTCATATATGTACATTGCTGTGCCACAAAATACTTAAAGGTGAACTGACAAGGTTTTGCAAGATACCCTGAAAAAACTAGCATTTGATTGCCACTAATTTATGCACATTCTGAAAATTTGAGGCCATTTGACGAATTATTGCCACAGATATGAATTATTTAGTTTCATATCTGTGGAGTGAGATATGTACACTGGAGCGCCATTGATAACCTCTGCCATTGGCTGAAACTGCAGAGGCGCTGGTCATAATTGGCTGAAAAATCAAATTTTGCCTAAACAGGACACTGTGACGCCAGCGCGGTGACACCGGCCTCCCATGACGCCCTCTTTAAACACTCATAACGTTTTGTAACAATTTTTTAAAAAAGTTTTGTTTGTGCCAATCGTTTTATTGGCATCAATTCTATAGAATTACACACTTTCCAGGGTATGTTACAAAACCTTGTCAGTTCACCTTTAACTAATTTAACAGAAATTGTCAACAGCTTAATCATATTGATTATATCTTATTTAGTTAATTGTTATGACAATTAGAGCTAACCAAGCTCATAAAAATAGTTTAAAAAATGCCATTTGAGTCTGTTAGTTCAAACATTTCAAACATTTAGTAAAACATTCAATATATTCAGGGATCAAACATTTGTTCTTTACTTTTTAAATATGTATAAAGAATCTACTGACTGATTTAAGCCTACTTCTTTTCAGGTTCATATTAAATATACATATTCCGATTCAGCATAATCTCAATATTCTCAGAGCAGTACTTATAGAGCAACATGGCCCTAGAGAGGATTTTCTTCCTTCCCACCTTCCCAAATGCACCACTTGTTCACACTTAATACACACTATAACAAATGCAACATTATTGATACGTTGAACACAGTGAAGTGAACACGCAAGTGCAATTCAGTCACGCAAAATATATTGGCAACACGTGTTTAACTCACAAACCTGGTCATAAATTAGCAACAAGGCATTTTGACAGTGGGGTTTTCACCAATTTATAGGGACCCTTCTTCAGTGGCGCCGCAACATGGCAAAAACACGCATGTAAAGTAGTACTTTTCGCCCCTGACCATTAGTCATCAAGCCCATGTGCTCAAAAATCGCTTGTGGACCTTACAAAACCCTCTCAATTTTGCATGGACACTTCCTTTAATGATCAAAACAATTTTTTTCCAGTATTACATTTCTGAAATTTAAAACTGTAGTAAACATTTAGTTGCTACTTTACAATTTTAATATCCAAAGTGCAAAAATTAAGGTCATGCATGAAACACTATATAAGTATGGCAACAAACTTCATAACATATAATACTACACTTTTTAAAATTACAATTATTATAATATAAAACTTCAATTATTTCATGTTCTAATGCAAAGCAGAATTAAACATTTTTGTAATTAGCAATGTACTGTTATAGTTCAGTTTCTCTTAATATAAAATGAATAATGTGAAATACGTATATTATTAGATGAATAGTATGATTTAATAGTAGCCTACATTAATAAATCAATAGTATGGTTTAATAGATTCATAAATAGATAGTATGGTTTAATATTAATATTAACAAGATTAATGGTTCTATATTGTCATCAAATTACAAGATTTTTAAATATGTAATTTCATATAGACAACTCAGAAACAATGTGCCAAAATATAAGACTCTGAAATTTCCTCTAAAAAATTACATCATTTAGGAATGTTCCCTTCACATTTTACTACCACGTGATAGACACGTTTTTTCCGTTACATTTTTTAACATGTCCTCCTAAAAACCTCTTTCACACACTTCACCTATTTTGTAATGCAAATACAGTCAACTACTCAAGATATGTGATGTAAATTCTGCTTCACATCTCCTTTTTCGATCACTTCTCTCTCTCTCGCACCCAAATGCAAAATAACTTATATATCCAAATAGGTTGTATACTATTCCAAAAGCAGTCTGCAGTTTGCTGAAATATTCACGTATTTTATCATAGAAAATAATGTGATAGTCAAGCGAAAATTGTGTATCGATTTATGATATGATATACACAATAATTTGATATATAGTAGACAAACGAGCTCTACAAAACGGAAATGATGTTGATTAAAGTTAACAGACAGGTCTGCATATGAGCATTGTAATGAATTAATATATAGTATTAGCAATAAATATTACAAGATCATGTGGCTTGGACATTCTTAAACAATGATCCAAGTGCATGAAACCCAAGATGAAACCAAGACAAACAACATTCAGTCTTATTCAATCACCGGCAGAAAAATTCATTTTAGTGATTGATCTTTTCCACATACTTATATGAAACACAAGTAAACCTCTGAGGTGGTGAAGTCACATTAGATCTTCATCGATTGGCTATTGCCAAAATCGCCCAAGAGAATATAAACAAACAAGTGAAATAAGTAGCTACTACTAACAAAAATTCCACTTTTTCTCCAATTTGTTCAAAAAACATTTTCCACATTTAGTTGCGAAATTTGTTATTTACGATTATCATAGCAACATTTCAAAAATAAAGTTAACCTTACAAATTTTTAAATTGCAGAAATGTGTGAAAACAAATTCATATCTATGTTATTTCTAAATTCAGTTATCCTTGAAAATATTACAATTTCTCCAATATATTTTCTATTCTATGTCCACGCCAATAATTAATTTCCTATCTCCATAACTTATCTAAATAATATAAAGATACTCAACATTTCAGCAACTGGTAATTCATTTAAACTAATTTCATAAATACATGCAGATCTGCAAAACATTAAACAAATTCCATTGTGGTTTTCATGTAATAACATGATAACTAGCTCTACATAGTTTATTCTCTGAAATGTTTCCTGCAATATAATTGCAACTACTTCCCAAATTTATAACCACCTTACTACAGTAGAAGCCCTACAACAAAATCTCTTTTAACAGAAATGTAGCCACATCATACAACTATGTCATACAATTGTATGAAATAAAGAGAAATAAATATTAAATAAGCTTTCAAAGAGCTCTTAAACCTCAGCACAAAACAACTACTTATATGGTTTACTATTATGACAGATATTCCCATCGAATAAACCGAGTCGTTCGCTATTTATAGTACATACCTACAAAACGGAAGAATAGGTATAGAAATAGCACATTATTAAAAGAAGTGGAATACAATGAAATTACAGATGCACTAGACCCTCTCTTTAATCGGCAAATTTGTTGATGCTGCATTGTGATTATGGTAGGATATTTATTGGGAAATGTAAAAATAGTTAAGGACCGAAAAAGGCGAATTATAATAAGAGTTTCTCGCAGGGAAAGCCAACCAAAATGAATCCAGGGGTCGCTTTTGTGTTTTATTTTCAGGTGCTTTGCAGAAAAACAAACATTTTCTTACCTTTTGAAGTTTCAATGTGCGAGTTGTTGCAGAGAAGTTGCTGCACACCAACAAAGAAGATTATCAATTTGAAGACACCAGGACCAAGAAGGACACCACACTTGTATATCTTCGTCATCTTTTTCTTTCACCCGTCCACAAAATTCTCAAGATCAGGTGGCAGCAGTAGTAGAAGTAGTAGAAGTAGTAGTAGTACAGCTGTTTTCCAGGTTTTCCAGCAAACGTTAATCTTGCTCCACATCCACATCCGCTTCTGATCTATCCAATAACATCCACTGGTCAGTGAGCAAGTCAACTTATCCAGTACAGAGCTGACACAAGGTTTTTTGCGGCGGCACCGGGCCGCCGCAAAAAAATCCAAACGCTCCTAATTTTTGCTTGGAAATTTAAACAAATGCAAATCCTGCTACAGATTTCTCATCCAACAAGTTAAATTGTAAATTGGTTGAGTAGATATAGAGGGGAAAATTGAGTAGGGATTGCGGTGAGAGAGATGGAGAAACTCCGCTGATCCCCGAATCACGTCTTCTCCGATTGGAGCTCAGAGTGGAGATGCTTTTGAGTTGTGCTGCTGGTGTGTGTGGTACACAAGCGACCTCTATGCAACGTGTACGAGCACCACCAGGTGGCGCAATCCAATCACGCCCAGCCCCGCCCCTTTTGCCCCGAAAACCCAGAGAGAGAAAGAGAGTGATCCGAAATTGTAGCAAGTGGCGACCAAATGCGAATGTCATCATTCATCTTGTGAATCTTGTTCATCCGAGTCCAAAGTTGAAAACTACTATGTCACAATGGGGGTCTTTGTCTCGGTTGCGACATTTTCCGCTACAAAAACCGACAAGCTACACTGCAATAACTTGTTGTCGTAAATCAAACCCCTTGCCACATTTCCCATCCCTTACCCCCTTGTCACTAAGTTTTGCCTAAACACTCTAAAACACATGGTCCAAATTCTTGTTAAAAACAATATAATAACACAATTTTATTTCAATTGCCACTTGCTGCACATTCATATTTTAAGAATTGGCCAATTATATGACCATGTTCTGACTTGCCAAACCAGTTTATGAATCATGCAGATTGGATTTTGCAATAAACAATTACTGCAGAGACGCCATTCTTTGTTTAGATACATTTACACATATAATAATGTTTTAAAAAATTATAATTTTTATTTATAACATTTTGGTTTTGGAGCAAATATTGAATGAATGCAGCCAATGTGCTTTGTGTTTAATATACTGTACTTTGTTATATTTTATTTACAGTTAAGTATTTTTTTTAAAAAGAACAAAGTTTTATGGAATCAAATATTCATTCAAATAAAATAATGAAAAACTGTACAAAATTAACTACATTGTTATTTTTAATGCCCAAAATCTCACTTCTCGTATAATATGCAAAACAATTAAAGAAGTTTAATTAATTTATTTCTTTATGTAAAAACGCTAAATATTTCATTATAAACGATATAAATGCAGAAATATTGAAATCTGTCAACTTGTTAGATATAAATGTTTTATTCCACAGTTTTCTTTTAATGATCCCCAGAATATGTATAGTTTATTTTCAAATTTAGGGAATATAGAAGTGATTCATATTGCCCCATATAACCCTAAAGACTAAATTTAATGTATTCTTTTTGGTACCATTTTTAGATATTGTTACATTTCATTGTCATATTAATTTTAAATCCTCAACCAATATACATTAGTTAGATTCAATCGACAAGAAATGCATGAACATGAAGACAAATGTAAGTTTAGTGTAATAAACCAATTTTCTGAACTTCAAAAGTTTGCAACCAAAATCTTTGCAACTTTATTTAACTCGGAGATAGATTTGGGGCATGTTGCTCAATGGAAAATATAAAATCTCTGATGTGAGTTATGCAGAATTTAGGGAGAATTTCAAACAGCATTGGCACGAGCACGTTCCGTATATATCAAGAATTCAAACAAGGTTTAAGAAAGCTTTGCTTATAAGAACTTTTCTTAGATATACCCCGAATTTATATGTGATCGCTTCACCAATTTCGTAACCAATCTTTGAATCGAGTTATCAGGGTCCAAATGCTAAATCGTCTTTCCTTTCAACAAGTTACTACAGCCCAAGTATTTAAATATATCTAAACATGCAGCTGTGTATAACCTTGGTATAACTCACCACTGATTTTTCTTCTGCAATCAACCGGATCCGATTTCCTCTCCAGCTTTCCATTACTGTGGCAATAATTCTGAAAAAAAACAAAAAAAAAGAGCAGAATTAGTAAACTTACTGAAAAGTCTTCAACAAAGCACAGCTTTAACGATTTTTTTTTGGCATCGGGATATTACAAAATATCACACTTATACATAAATATAACATATTATTTATCTTGGTAAACTATAATAGTATCGGTTTTATTATGTTTACTTTTAGTACTGTTTATAAATTACTCCAATTTAGATTCTGGCTTAAAAACAATTCATTTGCACATTATCAGTATTTATTTCAGATTTACATCATGTTTAGGAGTTAAGTTGAGTTCAAAAATACAGCAAGATGTTTTAAAAAGTTTGCATTTGGAGAGTTAAGGAGATGACTAAGTGCTGGACGACTTAATCTATTAGTTGCTCCTCAGACTTTCATGATTAAAGTCTCCACTTTAATCTTGAATTTGTAATTATAATACGCCTAAAGCTGGTAAAGTAGGCCTATAGTAGGGGAGACCGGGGATGAATGCACCACTTTTTGCTTCACAATTATTTTTAGAAAAACCAAAGCGTTTCAAAGAA